>JAGRRI010042206.1:0-19620 GCA_018584345.1 Thuja plicata
CTTGAATTACAGCTTTAGGCACACTCAATAGATTCAATGACTTCCTTCTTCTTCAACTCTATAACTTTCAGACATGATTCTTCATCTAATCTTTGAGACTCAAAGCTTCATACTGATTGATCTTCCTTTTCTGTACACTTCAGATATGAGTGTCTATAGAGGCTTCTCTTTCGTACAACAAACCACTCTCTCTCAAATAATTTACTCGGGCTTTTTATGATTAAAACCTGCAATCAATCAGCGTCCTCAACATTTTCACAACCAAGGTTTAAGTCCCCATAGGATCGCTCTCTACTGTGCTTCCTACTTGAGAGTTGCTTACTTTGACCCTTGGTGAAGTAGTGGGGCTTCTTGCCTATAGTGCTTATGGCCAAGGATCAAAAAAATGTATATGATGGCGGAAGATTCAAGCGGATAAAAGCAGACAGAAGGCGGGAATGGTGGGGTTTCAATCAATCTGTAGGCTTATGGTAGTAGGGCAGCGGGTGCTGGCGCTGGCTCGGGTCATTGTGTGGGTCAGGTACCTTTGGAACTGGAATGCCTTCTGTCCCAGTATTGGATTCGGTGTCAGATTGACTTTCGGTGGGTCTTGGCACTTCCCCTTTGTGTCGGGGATTCACAAGTTCTCCCTCGAAGGCTGTGCGTTAGGGGGTCGAGACTCTGTGTGGTGCTGTGCTTGGAGAAGGGCCCGTCCCGATTCCTAAGGCTTTGAATATTGAGGCGACATCCTCAAAGGACCCACAAGTGGGGTCAGAAAGTTTAAGGGGCGCTGGTAACGCCAAAGTCAACACCCATAGACCAAAAAAGTTGTCGGATCTGGTGGGAGATAAAAAGGAGTCAGTCGTTCCGTTTTGTAAAGAACCGGTCAAGGCTTTTGTTGAGGAGGGTTAGAAAGCCATGTTTGTTCCTGATTCTATGGTGGATACATGCATTTCGGAAATGGAACTGACACTGGTTGGTAAGTTACTTGGCCCATGACCCAATATTGAAGCAGTTAGATCTTTTGTTAAAAAGAAATGGGCTTTGAAGGGTCATGTGGATATTGCAGCCCTTCCTAAGGGTTTCCTTTCCTTTTGCTTCTCTAATAAGGAAGACCAGGGTTATGTTCTGTGTGGAGGCCCTTGGATGTTTGGAAGGACAGTAGTGGCCTTTCGTAAATGGACCCCTAATCTGGAGTAAAAGGACAGTTGTGGCCTTTCGTAAATGGAACCCTAATCTGGACTAATTTGATAACTTTTTTATGGCTATGGCTGTTCGGGTTAGGTTTTCGGGGCTCCCTCTGGAATACTAGAATGAGGGTGTTTTCAAAGGGTTAGCTTCCTCTTTTCGGGGAGGGGATCTCATCTCGATTGACCCTATGACGACTGCCAAGTCAAGGTTAGTCTTTGCCAGAATATGTGTTAATATTGCCCAGTTTGATAATCTTTTTTCGGATATGAAAATTAACTTCAAACTGGGTCAGTATGAGCAGGATGTGATTTTTGAATCTCTGCCGTTTGCCTATTTTTTTTGCCACAAAATGGGTCATTGGGCGAAACATTACCCGAAAAAATCTTCTAAGGCCCCCCAACCAGAGGCCATTGAACCCAAAAAGTCTTCTCGACAAGTGTTGAAGGAGGTCAAAGGGGATAACAACAGGAATAAAGATACCCCTCTGGATGTTTTGGAGTCAAACGAGACTCCCGTTTTGGAGGAAGGGGAAATAGCTGAATCAGTCTCACATGTGTCAGCTTCGAGAAATGTTCCAGACAAAGAAGATGCTTCTCTTAACGTCTCTATCCCTTAAGACATCCCTGTTCAACCTGATGATAAGGCGTCTACCTCTAAGGAAATGACTCCTTTAGTGGTGTTGGTTCCCCTTTTTGATGATAGGTCGAACCTGAATATGTGAGGACAAAGTTCCTCTAGTGACTTTTAAAACCGATGAAGATGATTCTTCCTCCATCCCTGATACACTTTCTGGTAGCAGTGATGAGGAGCCGTCGGTCAGAGATAATGGGGAAACTGGAATTTGGACATTTTAAAGAGGGAGAAAGCATAAAAGAAAAGAAAAGAGAAATGAATCAGTGACACCAGGTTCTAAGGGAGTAACTACTCAGAGCAAATTAGAAGAAGGGACCAAGCTTAAGGCAGATGTTGGATCCCACAGAAAGTCCCAGGGGAGATACACCAATAGAGAAATTAGAGAGAGGGAAAGTAAAAAGGATATTGCGGATGGAAAGCAACTTACCATTCAGGAAACCTGCACCCCGGTTAAAAAATGAAGTTTATATCATGGAACATTTGAGGGTTGAATGCACCTCACAAACAAGACATTCTTAGGAATCTGGTAAGAGATCATAAACCTGAAATATTTTTGTTAAAGAAACTAAGATGAGTAAAGAAAAGGTGGAAAAGATTAGGATTTTCAAAAATTTAATGGTGTGGCTGGTTTTTGCTCTGAGGGGGCGTTGCGAGGGGTTGCTGTCTTTTGGAACCAGAGTATGGTTAGTGGGACGGTGGTTCTGGAGGATCTTAATTGCATTAGAATTAAGTTTCTTAATGTTAAGCTTGATTACCAATGGGATGATACTAGTATTTACGCCCCAAACACTAAAATTGGTAGATCCCATTTCTGGAAAAAAATTGATCATCATATAAATGCTTTCCTGAATATTCCTTGGATGATCATTGGTGATTTCAATTGTCCTTTAAAAGATATAGAGAAATTTGGAGGGACTGATAGTCAGCATCTGTTAGATGGTAGAATTGATTTGATGGATTTCATTAACCGTCATGCTCTTTTTGATTTGGAGCTTCAGGGGGTGAACTTCACTTGGTCCAATAGGAGGGTGGGTCAGGACCTTATCCAATTCCATCTTGACAGAGCTTTGATTGATGTAAGTTGGCTTAATAAGTTTGGGTGTGTTTTGTCTTGTCTATCGAAAGTGGGATCAGATTACTTCCCTATTTGCTTTAATGCGGACCTGATTACTAAGCAGGGTTGCCGACCTTTTATGTTTGAAAAAATGTGGGTGGATCACCCGGATATGGAACAAAATATCAGAGACTGGTGGAACATTAGAGGTCAAGGAACGACTATGTTCAGAGCGGTTGAAAAACTTCTCAGTGTTAAACAGAATGTCATAACTTGCAGCAAAAATGTTTTTGGGGATATATTTGAAATCAAAAGTCAACTTAAAAAAGATCTAGATATTATTCAGGACACTATTCAGCGTAATGGTCTTGCGGTGGAAGTAAGAGATAAGGAGGAAATTATTCTGGCTAAAACTCATAATATTATTTCCAAGGAGGAGGAATACTGGAGGTAGACATCTAGATCTATATGGCTCAAAGCGGGAGACAAGAACACTAGATTCTTTCACTTATCTGCTTCAAAACACAGAGCCACCAATAGAATCTCTAAACTTAAAGTGGAGGAGGGGGTTGTTTCCAATGAATTGGACATCTCGGAGGCTATGATCAATTTTTTCTCTTCTTTATTCACAAAAGACCCGAATTTAAATCTCGAGAAGCAAATTGCTCTGCTTGATAATATTCCCTCTATCATTGATTTTTCCATCAAGCCTGCTCTCTCTGCTATCGCTTCTCAGGAGGAGATCAAGGCTGTTGTTTATTCTTTCGAAGGTGATAAATCCCCAAGACCGGACGGGTTTCCTATGTTTTTCTTCGATAGATTCTGGCATATTGTTGGAGAAGATATTTGTTACGCGGTTAAAGAGTTTTTTGGATCCAGATCCCTCCTTAAAGAGATTAATGCTACCTTCATTGCTCATATCGCAAAAAAGCCTGGTGCTGATACTGTGGATGCTTTCAGACCCATCAGTCTATAAAATTCAGTATATAAGATTCTCTCAAAAGTTTTAACATCTCGGCTGCGGGCTATTCTTCCTAGGATTATCTCTCCCCAACAGAGTGGCTTTGTGCCTGGCAGGCAGATTCTTGACTCCATTTTGAAAGTTCATGAAGTTATCCATTCAATTCAAGTTTCCTCACTCTGGTTTTCTTCAACAGAAGAACCCAATTTTGGGAAGACTGTTGGATTAAAGACTACCTTCTTAACACTGTCGCTACTTTTCAACCAGTTATACCCCAGTGCACTAGGCTATATGGGACTATGGTAAGAGACTATTGGAGGAATGATGATTGGATTAATCTGTCTTTGCTTCATGAAAACCTCAAGCCTCTTATGTTGGATCTGAGCATTTGGAGGGTCAAGAATTCTAGAGAAGATAGGCTCCTGTGGGGAATTATGCGCCCAAGAACCTTTTCGGTTGCCTCCTGTTCTGAGCTCTTACTTATTACATCGAATCCTATCCCCTTCTGGTTTCAAGTCTGGGAGAAATCTCTTATTCCTAAAATTAAAATTTTTTTCTGGCTTGTCTTGCAGAACAAAATCCTCACGATTGATAACCTTTAGAAAAGGGTAATGATCCTGACTAATAGATGTTTTTTATGCAAAAAGGCTGAGGAGTCCGTTTTTCACCTGGCCATTGATTCCAGCTATTCTTGGGAGGACTGGAGTGATCTTTTACGTTGCTGGGAGATTAGATGGATTTTTCCTAACAGCTTGGAATACTTTTGTAAGCAGTGGCGTAAAGCTACTACCCACATTGAGTAGAAACTGTGGAACATCATTCCTCCTGATGTCATATGGAGAATCTGGAGAGAACGCAACGACAAAGTCTTTAGGAACATTGCACTTGCTCCAAAGGTTGTTGTGGAGAAGATAAAAAGGAGTATCAGAGAGAATTTCAATATGGTGTCTGGCAGAAACTTGGTTTTCCATGTTGGAGACAAGGGAGTGGGGATAGTTCCCGACAACCAGCACCCACGGGAGAATGCCATCTGGCTTTCCCCTCCGCCAGGATGGATAAAAGTGAATTTCGGTGAGGCTGCTAAGGGAAACCCCGTACCATCCGGCAGCGGGGGGTCATCCTGGATGACAAGGGGAATTGCTTAGCGGCCGTGCCTGATCCGATTGGTGTGCAAAACAACCAGGTGGCGGAGGCGATGGCTCTTTTACAAACGCCTAAACTTGTCAAGGCAAATATGGTTCGGAACATGTGGATTGAGGGGGATTCACTGAATATTCTCAAAAGCATTAATGAAAAAACAAAACCATCATGGACTATACAACGGATTATCAAAGAGGCAAGAATGATAATGAAAACCTTTAAAAATGTCTTCATATGTCATGTTTATAGGGAAGCGAATTGCACAGCGGATGAGCTCGCAAATCTTGCTGTTAAAGCTAACAATATTATGATCTGGAGTGGACATGATAACCTTACCGTTGCTGTTAAAGCTTACGACAGATCTCAAAGTTGGATGGTGGATTGGGCGTATCTTTCTAAGTTATGATGATTAGACACTTTTCAAATAACTGGGGGAATATCATTATGGAAAGTGGGGGCTTTCCCGAGAACATTTACTGCAAACAGATTTTAACCTTTCTTTATCCTAAAGTTGCTATTCATTGCAACTGTTGGATTACCTCTACTAATTTCAAAGACTCTGCAAATTTCAAGATGTGTGGCAGACTGAACAGGAAAGAGCCGAAGGACTGTGTGAAATGGAGGAATATGCCGAAAGTGTCGGAAATATTAAACAATGGAGGCCTCACTACTTATATGGAAAGACTACATGGGTCGACTGATAGTGCCACCAAGCTTTTTGTAGACTCCTGGAGAGATGGCACCGTCACCATTGATGGGGTCACGATGAATATAACTGAGGAATTCATAGCCGAAATTTCTGGCAAGCAGGAGAGAAGTATGGTCAAAGAGAATGTTGGCTGCTATGATGGCGACTCTTTCAAGGATATTTGGGCCACTGTTATGATGGCTATCATGGAGTATGTGACCCTGGATGGTAGGTTCAAACGAGCCCACTCTTATCATTTTGTGGTTTTGTGTTATTTCAGGCATAAAATTAGGGTGTCTTTGCCTTTTTATATTTTGCAATCTCTCTGTCTTAGTATTTCATAGCATAAGAAAAAGGAGAAAAAACCGTTTCTCCATGAAGGGTTAATTCGGCTCACTGTAGACCATATCATGAAAATGGCTAGACTTAGCCCTGCCATTTCCCCGTTTAAGTCCAGCTCTGGTAAAAAAAGAATCAGGGAAATGAATGCTAAAGAGGAAAGTTCAATTGGTACGAAAGTTAAAAAGGACAAGGAAGCGGACATGGATACAGACACCTTAGCCCAGAGTGAATAAAGGTAAAATGTCAGCCAGCAAGAAGAAAAAAGAGGGAAAAGAGGAGGTGGTGACGGGAATTAGGGAGAAAGGTAATACTTCGGGAAGCAAGAAGAAAGCAGAGGAAAAGGAGGATGAGGATGATGTGGGAGGTCAAAAAGTGCTGATTTTTGTTGATTATGATAGCTGCCAAGAGCATGACGTGCCGATATCTCCTAGAATTGATGTTGTGGTGGATGTTGGTCACAATACTCACAAGGATGAGATGGGGGAGATAAATAATTTCCCTGGTAAGGACTCAATTGTTCTAGAGGAGGATGATATTGACTTAGGTAGCACCTGACACATTCCCTTCATGAAAACGGTGGACTTGTAGGAAAGAAATGTCCAGCTGCTGTGTGAAGACATGGATGAGAAGATAGATCGCGCTTTTGGGGTCTTACAAACTACTAAAGCGACCTCCATTTATTCCTTCTAGCTCATTAAATGGGTGTTCCAGGAGGTCAAAAACCTCAAGCTTAAGTATAGGTCCAGTGCTGCGAATGTGGAGACCAAGCTGGAGAATAGCCTTGGCATAGGGGAAGTAAAGTTAACCAATGAAGACGTGAAGAAAATGCAAGAATTACATGCCAGAATGGACACAATGGAAATAGCTCTGAAAAAGCACATACACCTTTATGGGGTCAGCTATGGATTGCTTCATGATTATCAAATCTGAGCTGGACAATGGTTCCCCTACCAAAAAACCACAGGAGGTGAATGAAAACTCGGATGCTGAGGGCCCTGGCACATGCACCAGATCTGCGACGGGGAAGAAAATACACGACAGAATCCAGGAACTCTCGGAGTTAAATGCTGCGATCAAGAAGATCTCTTCTGTAAAGCAGGAAGTTGATGAGGCCTGCACGACTCTCAGTTAGGCATTGGGATATTGGCGCTGGGGGTTTTTGAGTGTAGGTTTTTTGTTAAATTCTTCGCTTTCGTCTGTGTTTTTTTGTTGGTTAGTTGTTTTGTTTAGGTATTGTGGACTTTGGTCCTATTCTGTTTTAGCTGCTCTTAACTGTTGAACTTTTTTATGGCTTGTAAGCAGTTTCGGGTCCCTATTTAAAAGTTGTTTTTTCCTCCTATCAAAAACAATTTTCTTGGTTATCTGCCATAGAGAAGGTCAAGAACTTCGATCTCTCCTTGAATTATATGTCTAGGTACACTCAATAGATTCAATGACTTTCTTTTTCTTCAACTGTATAACTTTAAGACACGATTCTTCATGCAATCTTTGAGACTCGGAACTTCATACTGATTGATCTTCCCATTCTGTACACTCCAGATATGACTCTGTATAGAGGCTTCTCTTCTGTACAACCTACCACTCTCTCTCAAATCAATTACTCGGACTTTTTATGATCAAAACCTGCAATCAACCAGCCTCCTCAACATTTTCACACAAAGAGAATTTAGTAGACAAACTCCAAAATTAACAATCAAAATCAACCCTTTCCTTTTCTTTTAACAACATGCTCTCTGCTCTGATAATTTTTTTGTCTTTTGAAATAGTGATGATTTTTTCCTCCTATGATGGATATTGACTATATCAAACTTCAGCGAAATAGGCAACAAAAAGCCCCATAACAATTAATAGGCAAAGTGTAACTTAGCCCAATCTAACTATGATGGCTTTTCTATATCTGTTCAATCTGTGCAAATCATTTCTTCTAATCGATGTTCTATTATTCATTTCACCTTTGACCATCTTTTCATTTAACTATGAATTGCAATTACAATCTCCAATCATTGCAACAACATTTGTCTTACCCAAATTACACATGATATTTCACTTGTTTACTTTTCAGAACAGCTTGCCTTCTCGTACCGCTAACAATTTTCTTGGTAATCTACCATAGAGAAGGTCAATAACTTTGATCTCTCCTTGAATTACAGCTTTAGGCACACTCAATATATTCAATGACTTCCTTTTTCTTCAACTATATATGCTGAGATAGGCAACAAAACTAGTGATGATTTTTTCTTTATATCTCTAGCTACTATATGCTGAGCTTCAACTCTATAACTTCATACTAATTTATCTTCTTATCTCTAACAATGCTATGTAGCTAAACTGTGAAAAGAGTAAATTGAAATATGCCAACTAGACATTATATGAAAATTAGAACCATGAATTATAAGTTCATTCTTAATCTATTTCACTGATGCTTCGAGCTGAAAAATTCTTAATCTATATTCCTTATGCTTTGTTTGAAACCCACAATTTCTGGAAAAGAATACTAACAACTTCCCTCTCTAGGTTGTCCATTTTCACCTAAGAGGACTTTGTTGGTAAGTTACTCTATACCATGATGAACTTCTGTAGATAGCGAGAACATGTTAAGAACATTGTCTAACTGGCAATTTCTTTTGGGGTTGTAATATTTTTCGTATCTGTTTCTAATTGTTTGAATCAAGTCTTCAACTACTGCAAACTCCTTACAAAGATCTTAATTTGGAATGTTGAATGGATTCTTTTAGCTATAATTGTTGGAACAATGGTGCACCATGTAGTATCATCTCGAGTCAACTCTCCCTTTATATCCTTTTCTGATACCGTTTGTATAAACGAGAGAGCAATAATAATAGAGAACAAATAGATATTTATATTAAGGAAAACAAAGCATTAGATACATTGATTTATCTTCTTATCACTAGCAGCTCTATGGAGCTGACCTCTAAACTTTAGACACATTGATTGTTTTATTCTCTTCAAACTTTATATTACCCTAGAATTGCGAACTATAATTGAATCTGTAGCCTCTTTCAGAGATGGTTTGACATAAAAAAATCTATCGATTCTAGGTATGAAACCTAGAAAATCCCAAGAAGTTATTAGTATTCTCTAACGATGAGCTCTAACCCATCTCGCAAGTAGTGCATTTTCGCCTCTGGTGTGAAACACTTTGTTAAGCCGACTGGAAGTTATTATTCTTAATGACTTGTATATATGTAAGAAGCATGCAAAGTGAAGTTGTAAGAGATGTAATATATCCTATACTTATTGTAATACTATGATGCAAACTTATATATTGCAAAAGAAAAGCACGTAGACTCTGTATATGAAATCGAAGAGCCTAGAAAGCTAAATCAGAATAGGATAGCTATTCGGCAATAGTGAAAGGTTATGAACTTTACCTTTGTATTCAGATATGATTGTATGCTACATGTTTGGGTAGTGAGCTCATCTTTCAATCATTCTATTTTTGTAATACGAGTCCTTTAATCACGACAGAGACACTATTTGTCATATCCAACATTTGGGAAAAAGAAAAAGTTTGTAGAATACTGATTCAACACCCCCTCTCAGTATTCCCTATTTCTAAAAATTGGTATCAGAGCTTAGTTACTCAAAACAAAGTTATTTGATGAAGCTCTTGAACATATTGATATTCTTACTGAAGAAAGAGATACTCTGAAAGGGAAATATGATGATGTGAGGAACTACATTAAAAAACTAAAAGAAAATATGGAAGATCTGAAATCAAATAAATAACCTACAACACAAGTCAAATATTGTGATTAAGATTCAAATTTGAAGAAAGAAAATGAGATCCTTAAACATGAATTGAATATTGTAGATGTGAATTTAAGCCTGAAAGGTGAATTGACTCAATCTAAACAACATCTTGAAAAATTGTATTCCAGCAGTTATAAGATTGATGAAAAAATGTCTTATTAAAAGCCATACTATGATACAACTAGTCTTGGATATAATTCATCTAAGTTAAGTAAAGAATGCAAGGAACCAGAGTTGAAACCCTCGGAGAATAAAGATGAAAGGAAATTTGACGAAGATAACAAATCTGAGGACATACCTAATCTAGCTAAACAAGAGGAACCACCCAAAGATATGCGAAGAGAATTCAGAGGTAGATGTTTTGCATGTAATACTTTTGGACATATGAAGAAAGATTACACAGGTAAGCAATTCAAACCTCTTTATGGTTATTGTTATAATTGTCTTGGTTTTGGACAGAGCTATTGATTGTAAGCAACCTAAAGGTTTTAATAATAATAGTATTAGTAGAATGTTTAGAGATACTAACCATGCAGATATGAGACCTAACAAAGATATGAACAAAAGGAATGGAGTTGTGTGTTATAGATGAAACAAGATTGGACACATTGCCAGAAATTGCAGATCACAAATTAGTCAAACAGGACCAAGATATGGAAACAATGGAGTAGTTTGTCATATATGCAACAAATTTGGTCATACAACAAAATTTTGTAGAATGAAAAACATGAGATTCAAGCTTTTTCTACCTTTTTTCAAGTTTCCACTTTATTTTACCCTTTATTATAAATTTCAAGGAAGAAAATTCTTGGAGAGTATTACGACATCCCAGAAGTCATAATTACTTCACTTTGGAAGGAACAATTTGGGGAGCAATATTTTAATTGTGCTCGTTGCTTTGTCGTGCGCTCTCTTGGTCGCAACCTTCTTCAATTTTGTTGTTCGGTGTCATCTTCACTAAGCGCGGCATTGCATGGTGAAATCATCGTAGTAATCGACCGTAGGGTTGAATGACACAGAAATGAGAAGAAAATTTGAACTTGAGATTCCCAGTTTGGTTTTTAGGTGCTCCAGGTTCGATTCCAATTTGAATTTACAAACCAAAGACATAAATAGCAATTTCTTAATTCTAATTCCAATTTTGAAAATGGTAAGCAAACAAAAAAGATGGATTGTCTAAGACATCTTCGAGTCAACCAAACGGTCCAAACTATCTTCCAAATACACAAAACCAGAATTTCAAAACATTATTTTGAGATAATCAGGTTTTGAATCAAATTTCAATTCGGGAAACACACGGGGCCTTATTGACATAATTTCCATTCTACATTTTTCTTCGGTGCTAGTACTGTTGGTAAAACATGTTGACTCAAACTGTTGCAATAAATCTTGGAATTGCTTGTTGAACTCTTCACTCTCTGATGGAGTTAGTCTATGGGTTGCCTTGTTTGGAAATTTGGCTCGAGGAATCAAGTTCATTTGATGACTAATTTCTTATTGGTGGCAATTCAATAGGTACCTTGTAAGACACAATATCCTTAAACTCATTGAGCAAATTTGCAACTTCTATAGGGACAACTTTCACTTCATCTTTATCAACTGTTTGAATTAAAGCAAAACACATAATCAAATTGCCATGGTCTCTCTTATAATATATGACAACAATCTAGAGGTATAATATCACATAATACCTGAAAATTAAAGTTTTTAAATTTTTAACTTTACGACACAATTTTCATTGACCAAAAACTTGTGATACTTCTGCAACCAAGCAATCTGATAGGGACTCAGATGCTTCCTTGTTTCTAACTCTAATTTATCCACAATTTTTGAAAAAAAGTGAAGATTATCAGTACTACCATTATGAACAATAACATTGCATACTTTACCATAACACTCACACCTTGTTCAAAAATAAATTCTTCCTTTGGATCTTTCTCATCCTTTAGCAAGTCCCTTTCGGTAGCTAGGGCCTCTCTTTCAACATCTTCTGAATGTGATAACTTTCCATCTTCATCTACATGTGCAAATCAGGCATTGTCTGGTATTCAATTTGTTCTCCCTTGATGTTGGATACGCTCATAAGCTCTATACCATTCTTCCCCATAATGGAAACATGTTCCACAAAAACGTCCACTTGTCGGTCCTCTACCTCTTCGTCGTCCTTTCCCTCTTCTTGTTCCTCATCCTCTCTGATCTTTGTTATTTTGATCATTTAGGCGATATAAATGATTTCCTCTTTGATTCTAACTGCTAGTCAATTCATCCATCTTGGTCTGATTTTCATTTCGGCCTACATAAGAGCATCCACCACGATTTCCACCATGACCTCTCCTAGTTTGTCTACTTTCAAGTATTTTGTTCAGTTTTTCTTCTACCAGGCTTTTTAAAAACTTCTAGTCTACTTTGATAAATTTTTCCTCCTCTTTTTTCTATGATTTCGTCTTTCCAAATAGGCAAAAAACAACCCTATTGCAATTAGTGGGCAAAAAGAAACTTTGCTTCATCTATTAATAATTCAATTATGGTGGCTCTTCTATATATGCTTAATCTGTTCAAATGCTTATTCTCATTTAACTATAAATGCCAAATGGCAATTTCAACCTGCAATTACTGCAAAAACATTTCTCTAACCCAAATTACCCATGATATTTTATTTCTTTTCTTTTTAGTCCAGCTTGCCTTCTCCTACCATCTGTTAGAAATAATTACTTGTCACTATAATATGGCGCAAGATAAATTTTTAGAGCAATGTCGAACATGTGAGACATTAAAATTTTTTCCATGGGTCCCATGTTACTTGCAGCTCCACCCAAAATTGTAAGGTCTTTTAATTTCAACATTAAAATTCAACTGATAATTTGATTTTTTTCACTGCTAGCTCTAAAATATGCTTTACTAACCACAACTGATTGAAACTTTTTTCGTGAGGCATTCTCTCAAACCAACGATTTATTGATTGAGCTCGAGTTCTATAACTTGTAGACACGATTCTTCATGTCAGAGACTTAAAACTTCATGCTAATTTATCTTCTTATCACTAACAACTCTTTGTAGAGCTTCAACTCTATAAATTCCACACATGATTCTTCTTGCAATCTTAGAGATTCAAAACTTCATACATATTTATCTTCTTATCTCAAACAGCTCTATCGAGCTATACTCTGAAAAAAGCGAATGGCAAAATGATACCTGACATTATATAGAAATCTGAACTCAAAGGGGGGAGAAAGTCGAATATAAAATAGCATATTTTTAGAATACCCACAATCTATGTCGAAATCTTTGATTGTAGAGTGGAAAGATTGAAGTAGTTAAAGTGATGTCTATTCAGACATTTCGTGTGGAATTACAATTAGTAGATTGTACAATGGATAGACATAAGCAGTTAATGTGATGTCCATTCTAATGTATTCTGTGATATATTTTTCAATAGGCAGTAAAAATTGTCTAAGTACAACGTATTTCCCCGTCTAATCAGAGACAATTTTGGTTTGCAATGTTCACAGAAGCGGGTTCATTGTATGCACTCTTGAACAAGGATAATTCTATGTATATTGAAGACACATGTGAAAGCACAAATCTGTACAACATGTACGGAAGGAGATATTGAAGAATTACTAAGACAGAGTTGAAGCTGACCCGAACAAAGCATGAAGACATAATTATAATATTAGTTATGGGTTTATTTTGTTTATCAAAATAATGACTTAGTCATATAAAGGACGACATCCTAGATGTTAACCCTTGGGCAGTATAAATTAGATTTCTTTTTTCGAAAGAGTTTATGTTTAGTGAAGCCAACTGGAAGTTATTATTCTTAATAACTTGTATATATGTAAGAAGCATGCAATGTGAAGTTGTAAGAGATGTAAATGCTATATGTATTGTAATACTATGATGCAAACTTATATATTGTAAAAGAAAATCAAGAAGACTCTGTATATGAAATCGAAGAGCCTACAAAGCTAAATCAAAATAGGAAAGCTACTCGACAGTAGTGAAAGGTTATGTACTTTACCTTTGTATTCATATATCATTGTATGCTACATGTTTGGGTAGTGAGCTAATCTTGCAATCATTCTATTTTTGTAATACCAACTCCTAGAAGGGTTGAGGCTTCTAACAAGGCTTAGAGTCCTTTAATCACGAAAGAGACACTATTTGTATGTAATAGACTTCTAGCAGGGTCAACATCCTTAACATGATACTTTTGAATACTGGGTTAGTTGTGGGTACCATCGCCACCGGGGTTTTATCTTGGCTAGGGTTTCCTTGAGAATCAAACATGGTGTTATGAGTTCATTTGCTTTATTGTTATGTTTGTTTTTTAGTTTACTTTGTTTTGCAAGCTTCAAGTTAATTTGTTATACGCAACATTTGGGCAAAAGTTAAAGTTTGTAGAATACTGATTCACCACCCCCTCTCAGTATTCCGTATTTCTAAAAATTGGTATCAAAGCTTAGTTACTCAAAACAAAGTTATTTGGAGAAAGCTTAACAACTTGAGTAAGATCTTTATGGATATGGATCAATTGCGGAAGAGTCTTGAAGAAGCTCTTGAACTGATTGATATTCTTTGTGAAGAAAGAGATACTCTGAAAGGGAAATATGATGATGCGAAGAACTACATTGAAAAACAAAGAGAAAATATGGAAGATTTGAAATCAAATAAAGAACCTACAACACAAGTAAAATATTGTGATTAAGATTCAAATTTGAAGAAAGAAAATGACATCCTTAAACATGAATTGAATATTGTAGATGTGACGTTAAGCCTGAAAGATGGAAATAGCAAGAATGCAACAAATATGAAATATGAAAATGAAGATCTGAAGTCTAAACTTTGTAAAGTGACATTCGAACTTGAGAAAACCAAATTACAGTATGTTGAATTTGAGAAGTACAACACAATTGTGAAAGGTGAATTGACTCAATCTAAACAACATCTTGAAAAATTGCATTCAGCCAGTGAGAAGATTGATGAAAAAATGTCTTATTAAAAGCCATACTATGATACAAGTAGTCTTGGATATAATTCATCTAAGTTAAGTAAAGAATGCAAGGAACCAGAGGTGAAACCGTCGGAGAACAAAGATGAAAGGAAATTTGACGAAGATAACAAATCTGAAGACATACCTAATCTAGCTAAACAAGACGAACCACCCAAAGATATGCTAAGAGAATTCAAAGGTAGATGTTTTGCATGTAATACTTTTGGACATATGAAGAGAGATTACACAGGTAAGCAATTCAAACCTCTCTATGGTTATTGTTATAATTGTCATGGTTTTGGACAGAGCTATTGATTGTAAGCAACCTAGAGGTTTTAATAATAATAGTATTAGTAGAATGTTTAGAGATGCTAACCATGCAGATAGGAGACCTGCCAAAGATATAAACAAAAGGAATGGAGTTGTGTGTTATAGATGAAACAAGATTGGACACATTGCCAGAAATTGCAGATCACAAATTAGTCAGACAGGACCAAGATATGGAAACAATGGAGTAGTTTGTCAGATATGCAACAAATTTGGTCATACAACAAAATTTTGCAGAATGGAAAACATGAGATTCAAGCTTTTTCTACTTTTTTTCAAGTTTCGACTTTATTTTCCCCTTTATTATAAATTCGAGAGAAGAAAATTCTTGGAGAGTAATACGACATTACAGATGTCAGAGTTTCTTCACTTTGGAAGGAACAATTTGGGGAGCAATATTTTAATTGTGCTTGTTGCTTTGTTGTGCACTCTCTTATTCACCACCTTCTTCAATTCTGTTGTCCGATGTCGTCTTCACTAGGCGCGGCCTTGCAAGGTCAAATTGTGGGAGAAATCCACCGTAGCGGTGAATGACACAGAAATGAGAAGAAAATTTGTACTAGAGATTCCCAGTTTGGTTTGAGGCGCTCCGGGTTCAATTCCAATTTGAATTTACAAACCAAGCATAGAAATAGGAATTTCTGAATTCTAATTCAAATTTTGAAAATGGTAAGCAAACACAAAAGATGGATTGTCTCAGACATCTTCCAGTCAACCAAATGGTCCAAACTATCTTCCGAATATACAAAACTGGAATTTCAAAACATTATTTTTAGATAATCGGGTTTTGAATCAAATTCCAATTCTGGAAACACACGGGGCCTTATTCACATAATCTACATTCTACATTTTTCTTCAGTGCTAGTACTGTTGGTATAACGTGCAGACTCTAACTCTCGTAATAAATCTTGGACTTGTTTGTTGAACTCTTCACTCTTTGATGGAGTTAGTCAATGGGTTGCCTTGTCTGGAAAATTACCTCCAGGAATCAAGTTCATTTGATGACTAATTTCTTATTGGTGGCAATCCAATCGGTACCTTGTAAGACACAATAGATCCTAAAAGTCATCCAACAAATCTGCAACTTCTATAGCTACAACTTTCACTTCATATTTATCAACTTTTAGAATTAATGAAAAACACATAATCAAATTGCCATGGTCTCTCTTACAATATATGACAACAATCTAGAGGCATAATATCACATAATACCTTAAAATGAAAGTTTTTATATTTTGAACTTTACTAGACAATTTTCATTGAGCAAAATCTTGTGATACTTCTGCAACCAAGCAATCCGATAGGGATTCAGATGCTTCCTTCTTTCTAACTTCAATTTATCCACCATTTTGGAAAAAAAATGAAGATTATCAGCACTACCATTATGAACAATAACATTGCATACTTTACTATAACACTTACACCTTGTTCAAAACTAAATTGTTCCTTCAGATCTTTGTCATCATTTAGCAATTCCCTTTCGGTAACTAGGGCCTCTCTTTCAACATATTCTGACTGTGATAACTTTCCATCTTCATCTACATGTGCAAATCATGTGTTGTCTGGTATTCTGTTTTTTCTCCCTTGATGTTGGAAATGATCATAAGCTCTATACCATTCTTCTCCACAATCGAAACATGTTCCACAAAAACCTCCACTTGTCGGTCTCCTACCTCTTCCTCGTCCTTTCACTCTTCTTGTTCCTCTTGTTTCTCTTCCTCTCTGATCTCTGTTATTTTGATCACTTAGGTGATATAAATGATTTCCCCTTTGAGTCTGACTACTAGTCAATTCATCCATCTTCTTTTGATTTTCATTTCGGCCTCCATCAGAGCATCCACCTGGATTTCCACAATGACCTCTTCTCGTTTGTCTACTTTCAAGTATTTTGTTTAGTTTTTCTTCTACCTCTATAGAAAAATTGATTTACATTCTCAATGGTAAACATTCTCACCATTATCAACTCCTTACTAAATCTCAAGACATTTATGTAACGAGAAACCTTCTCCTTGTTAGCTTGGGAATGACCCTTTCTAATAAGACGAAGATTGGACTCCTACATATACACTTGGTTTTATATTTCCTACTTGATTCAAACCATGTATTTTCTTCTCTAAAACAAGTTCATATTCAATAGGAATGAACTATCTCTTGAATTTCTCTAGCATTCAATCTGAGTTGGTTATATTCTCCTTTCCTCTTCTATTTGTCTCTCGCTAAACATCTTTCGACTTATTTTTGTACGACCTTTCAAATTGGTCGTTGCAAATTTGACCCTCTCAGGACCTTCTATTTCGTCAAGCTCAAAGTACAACTCCATATGTTTGGTCTTTCTCCAATCTTGGAAATGGATTTCGAAAACCTAGCTTCGTAAGCTTCCCTAGTCGTTTCTTGTTCCTCATCTAATTGATCTTCGTTAGATTCATCCTTGCTTGCATCTCTTCCCTTAATATTGAATAATTCATACATATCGGATTCTTTCAGTGCTTTCACTCTCCTCTACATGGATCTAAAATCCTATTCTCTCACACCCAGAACTCTTCCACGACGATTCCTTAGAAGAGGCATTTTCTGTACTTATCTCTCAAACCCACAACCATAGTCCTGGTGCAAATTGGCTCACGCTCGACATTCTATCTACGCATTTAGTCTTGATACTCTTCGTATTTCTTGTTCGTTGTGCTTCTAACAACTCGACTATCCAAGATGCCTTCTATCTCCTCTATAGCTAAAGTAGGTGGTAGAATATTCTACGCTTCTTCAATGATCTCATATTACATTATTCCTTCGTGATACTCTGTTAAATATGAAATATTAAACACTGGTGAAATATTGAGTTCACTTGGAAACTCTACTTCATAAGCATTTCATGAATCATGCTTCTTTATGACTTTAGATCACACAAATTTATTCATCTTCGACTTGTTTATTCCCACTTAAAATCTCTCCTTTCTTAAATGAACCATAACTTTGTTTCAAATCTGAAATTCCTTATGGATCATTTTCTGACATGCCTTAGCCTTGGACTTTATATTCATCTTATTAATATGCTTCCTGACCTTTTCATGCAAATTATTCAAATTTTATGCAAAATCTTTGGATTCGACACTAATATTTTCTCCTTTGTGCAACTTCCTCAATTCTAAATCATTTCTAGGACAACTTCCATATACAATCTGGATTGGTGATTTACTAGTTCTCCTATTGGCAGAATTATTGATTGGAAACTATGCCTGTAAAATTAAAACACACCTATTCAATTTTTTTCAAACCGAGCATCTCAATAGATACCCCAAACTCCTATTCACCACCTTTGTCTGTCCATCAGCCCATGGGAGCTATATGCTAAGCTAGATTTCAAATAAGTCTACCTTCTTCCATAATGTTCTGCGAATATATCCAACAAACTTAGTGCCTTAATCTGAAACTAATCTTTTAGGACAACCATGTTGTCTCACTTCTTTGAAAAATAATTCCGCCACATGAAGAACATCATTAGTCTTTCTACAATGAATTAAATTTGCCATCTTCTAAAACTTGTTCATAAACAAAAAAAATGGAATTAAGCTCTCTCTGAGTCCTCGTTAAACCAAGAACAAAGTCCATACTAATATCCTTCCATGACTTCTTTGGTATATGTAATGGTTGATATTACCCTATATTCTGCCTGGTTGCTTTTGCAATCTAACATATTCTGCAACTCTGCACAAGCTTCTTAAAATCTTGCTACAATTGTGGCCAATAATAATTCTACTATCTAGAGATGGTTTTATCTCAACAAAAGTATACAACCAAATGTCCAAAATGTTTCTCTTTGGTTAGGTTCTCCCTGACGAAACTTCTTGGAATGCAGAATTGGATCTGTTTGAATAACATTCCATGATGTAACCATACCAAATTTCTTTAATGATTATGTGACAGGTTTAGACTGAGTCATGCAAATTCATAAATATCTTGCTATGTAACTTGCAATCCAAGAAGTAATTTCATTTCACTGATTGTAGACGTTTAAATTTTTTTTTGCATTTCATCTACAAAAACTTTACTTAACTCGTCATTTCCACAAAATATGATATCATCAAGTTGAATATGATGCAAGTGGTAGTGCAATTAGAGTTGTGTTGAGTCAAGAAGGTAAACCTGTTGCTTACTTTAGTGAAAAGTTGAATGATGCTAAAATGAAATATTTTTTGTATGATCAAGAATTCTATGCTATTGTTCAAGCATTGAAGAAGCGGAGACACTGTGATATTGCTATGAGGATTTAACTGTGTAGTTTTTTTGAGTCAAACTCATTGACCTATAATTCATGTTTAGTGGTTCACCGAACCCATCTATCATGAGAATGAAGTGGAACACTTAGCACTCATTGGATCTAGGTGATGCTCACAGAGATGAAGCACCGGGACTTCCCGGTAGGTCACCCATCCCAGTACTACTCCAGCTCGAGCGCGCTTAACTACGAAGTTTCCTCGATGGTTAAACCCACTCTACTTGCATGCTCATTTGCAAAACCTTCACCAAGTGTTGTGCCTTAC
>JAGRRI010042213.1:0-15701 GCA_018584345.1 Thuja plicata
TACTCCATGTTTTATAATCCCAACCAAAAATTTCTTTAGCTAATTGTTCAGCAGGGTTCCACTTCTTAGTTCTGTACTTGGAAGATCTATGACCTTGTTTGTTACACTTGAAACATTTTCCTTCAAACTTAGGTTTCTTAGTGCATTCTCTTTCTCTATTTCCATGTTTGTTGCATCTGTAGCATTTTCCATTAAATTTTGACTTCCCATTGCTCCAACACTTATTTGATGTATGCCCTAACTTACTACAGTGATAAAAAGCAGGTTCAATATTCTTTTGAGATCCTTGCTATGAGGATTCACCTTGTTTAGTATAACATAATCCAGTCTATCCATAATATCAGAATTCTGTTGACTGATCCATGCTTGCTTATGAATTCATCATAGTTTCATTGGTTTGATTTTCAGTATTAAGATCACTCAGCAGTCTTTCATCTTATGTCCTCAGATTGACAACTTCTTTATTTGCACTACTGAGTTGATTTTCCAAATCTACTTGCTGGACTGACAAATGATGGATTTCATTTTTGTTTTCCTCGAATATTGTACTCAATAATCTCATATCTTTCTATGCCACATCTTTGTCAGTTTTTTCTTGATTCTTTTGTTCCATGACTTTAGGTAGTCTGATTGAATTAATCTCCCATTCTCTCTTCAACTTTCTGACTTCTTCATGTAAGGTAAGATTCTTTGTAAGTAGGTCTTCAATGGTTGCATTAGCTTCTTTAGAACTTTTTTCTTTGCAAAAATCTTCAATTCTTTCTTCTATGTAATTTTTTTCATTCATTTGCACTGCTAATTCTTTTCTTATTTTTCAGGAAAAGAGAGAGTTTCTCCTTAAGTTTTCAAATCTGATCCATGGTCACTTGTAGATCTGTATTTTCATTTTCAATGGTTTTCTCTAGTCTGTATGTCTCCATTGCTTCTGATCTTTGCTCAAGTTGTTAGACTGCTGATAAGAGAACCTTTAGCTCTGACACAAATTGTTGGAAATATATTGTGTGCAAGGTGACTGAGAGGGGGGAGGGGTGAATCAGGAACCAATAAAAATTTATCTCTTATATCCTTAATTAGATTGAATAATCCAAATGTAGGAATGGAACAGAAAGGAAATAATCATTCATAACACATGACACAATATTTGGTTACCCAGAAACCTTCCAAATAAAAAGTAAAACTTAGATGGTGATGATACCCATAAGATTTAGTATTGTAGTATAAATTTATCCAGTTAAAGCTTAGAATTGACCACTTTTGATGGCCTTCCCTATTAGGAGCAATAAGTACTGTTAGGTCCACCTTGTTAAAGGATTTTGTACAATACAATTAAGTATGCAACTCTGTAGGATATTTGTAAAGGACTAAACATAAGTCCACCTAGTTAAAGGATTTTGCTAATGCATCTATTAGGATGAACCAATAGATGATATTCTTATGAAAATTTGATTTTCTAAATGAGATCCTTTGATATAAAACTAATCACCTGAATGTGATAGATGAGTCTCTATTGTACTTTTATGATTCTGCAATCTTGTAATCAATCTGCCATTTCATATTCACATGTATAATTATTTCACAAACACATTTGGATAAGAAAAGTACATTATATATATCTCATCGAAATCAAATAACTTCATTGGTTGAATTTCATGATATACAATGGTATTAAACAATAGGAACTAGGTCGGCCCAAAACTATTACTCGAGTCTAGTAATCAACTCTCGTGATATACTGACACTCGGGCAATATGATGACACTCAGGAAATACTATCGCTTGGGAAATATTGTGTCTCAAGAAACACAAGGTGCTTGGGTGATACTTTTTGTTGTTGTCTGCTCAGTCGACACTGTAACTGTTCAAGTTAGACATTAAGCTACCAACTCAGTCAACATTGTAAAATAGATGATTAAGTGTTTTGGCACTAATTGAAAAAATGTATTTCCATAAGTTTTACATTACCTTCCTCATGCCTTGCTTATGATTATTCTACCATCATTGGTAGTAAAAAAAATGGCAATAAATGAGAGAAATTAACACATACACTTGAGTTACATTTTTGGTAATCATGACAGTTTGTCGCGTCTTGATTAATCTCGTTATCATTGGCTGAACATGTCCAATCACATTTACTTTATCTCTGCATAACATGTAATTTTTCTGAGCTGGCCTTCAATCCAACATCTTTTCAATTTCTTTTCCCAAAATGGAAAGATTTGGCACAAGTCATAGATATTTGGTCGGTTATTGCACGTTGAATTCTTAACCTTGAACTATGTGAAGCGAATTTCAAATTTAAGAAACCATAATGCTTTGATAACTTGACAGACTGATAGCTAAGACAAGGCTTATACATGATGCACAAAGAATATTGAATTATGAACAAAAAATGAGAGGTTCAATTTTCAAGATGAGAAAACTGGGGATGTTATAACAAATGAAGATACAGGACAAGGACTGCTAGAAAGTGGGTACATTTTGAATATTGAACTTTGAAGTACCAAAAGGATGGTTCAAGGTTCATGATTCAATATTGCAAAGACAAAACCATGCATTGCTTACAAAAATATTCTCGCCAATCAAAAGAAAGGTAAACACGAAGTAACATTAGGTATTGTAATTTGAATCTTGAACTTTGAATTGAGAGGTTCAAGATTCAATATTCAATATGCATTTGACAAAATACATTCTACTTAGAAAATTTTACAAGAGAAACTTTTTGACTAGCAATAGGTGGCTTGGACTAGGGATTAGGACCCTGAGGGACTAAACAATGAACCCAAAATCTCTGGTTTCGCACAAAATTGAGCAGACTAACAAGCAGACACTAAAACCTACAACACAACAAAACTTATGTACATAGAAAAGACCTACTACTAAAAATTCATAAAGCTTGAGATCTTCCCCATTGTAGGACAAGGGCATTTTGGTTCCATCAGCATACCTTAATTTGAAAGAATTAGGTCCAAGTTCTTGGTTGATCTCAAAGGGACCCTTCCACAATGATTCAAATTTGATGTGTGCACTTCAAGGTTCCCACCTCTTATCCCATAGTAAAACTTTGTCTCCTGTCATGAATTTCTGAGACTGGGATTTTTTGTCACAAATTTTATTTACCCTATCCTAGTGACTGGTAATATGATCAAAAATATTTTTTCATTCCTCTTCAATTTTTCTCAAATACATCATCCTCTTTTCTAAAGCACTTTGGAACTTCTAATCTTCAATTACCTTCTATAACTTAGTTGTTGCTAGCTCCAAGGGAAGAGAAATTTACCTTCCATGCCATATACTAATTCAAAATGAGTTATCCCTATGGCTCTCTCTGGTGACGTGTGATCAGCCCAAAAAGATTCATACAGTCTTTTGTGCCAATCTCTAGCATTGTCATTAACTATCTTTTTATTATGGAAATTAAATTCTTGTTGGTATATTTGGCTTGACCATTACCTTGGGGAAAATAATCAGAGGAGTGTGACAAATGAATCCCATTATCATAACAAAGAAACTACATCTCATGAGAAGATAATTTATGTGCATTATCTACCACTATCTTGGTGGGAATCCCAAATCTTACCAAAATATTTTCCTTTAGAAATAAATAGACTACCTCTGAAGTAGTTTTCCTCACAGGGATAACTTCTACCCATTTTGTAAACTAATCCATAGTAGTCAAAATATGGGTGTGGCCCACAATTTATGGAGGATGTATTGGGAATACAAAATCTAGGCCCCACTTCTTGAATGGTTCTTCAATGACTAATGGTAAAGCTGCTAAATGTGGTTTTCTAGAAAATAACTTAAATTTCTCGCATTTCACCACTAATTTATACACATCTTTGAACATCCCATGACAATAATAATAGTTCCTTAATATTTTGAACACTATTATTGTAGATGAAAAATGTGCAACACAAGCTTCATTATGGAAAGATTGAAGCAAATTCTTTTTGGTGATCCTCATCTACACACCTGTGAAACATGCAATTTAATCCTCTTTTGTATAAGATATCATGAACTATAACATATTTGGCCACTTTGATTTTTAAATTTCTCTACTCCTTTGTTGTTAGAAGTTTAGGACATTCTCCACAAGTTAAATAATAATCTACATTTGAGAACCATGCATCTTTCAGCCCTGTAAATAGGGACAAAGCAATCTCATCACCATATTCTTAATAATTTTCTAAAATTAATTTACAGAGGCCTTGACCTCCCACCAATTTGGTAGGTTTGATTTCCAAATCAAAATATTATACCCTCACCACCCAAGTTTCTCTATTATTCATAGACACCTCCTGTTGAGTTAGAATACGCTTAACAACAATATTCAGAGCATAAACTATAGAATGAGAATGAATAATATAGTGCCAAAATTGTTCAACAAATTTTACTACTGTGAAGGCTTTCTTTTCAAAAGGAGAGTACTTCAATTCATGCTTCTTTAATAACATACTCATAAAATAAATGGGAACATCTTCACCATCTTCATTCCTCTGTAACAGAACACTTGACATGGTGTGATCCAAAGCATAACAATGTATTAAAAAATCCCTACAAAAATCTGGATGTGCAAGAACTTGAGCCCAAGCGATCGCATTCTTAAGTTCATCAAAATACCTCCTAGCTTCATCATTCCATCTGAAAGTTTGTTTCTTGCTTAGAAAACTTACCATGGGTCTAGCTATTTCTGAGAACTCTAGCACAAATCTCCTCGAGAAGTTGATTTTTCCAAAGAAATACCGTATTCCATTTCTATTGAAAGGTAAGCATAATTGCTGGATTGCTTGCACCCTTTGTGGGTCAATCTTAATTCCTTCCTTTGACACTATATGACCTAACAATTTTCCTTCAGTTACACAAAAGATAGAATTTTTCAGATTGAGTGATATTCCTTGATCTCTACACTCCTAAAGGATGAGCCTCAAATATTTTAAATGTTTCTTTATTTTATGGGAGAAAACTATCATATTGTCAAGCTATACCATAATTACATTATTCATCAAATGACCAAAAGAGGAATTCATGGCCCATTGAAAAGTGGCACCTGCATTGATCAAGCTGAAAGGTAATCGACTATATGCAAACATGATGCAAGGAGTGTTGAATTTTGTTTTATGCTTGTCATTAGGAGCTACACTAATTTAGTTGTAACCAAAGAAACTGTCCAACATAGAAATCATCTCAGAACTTGCTACCATCTGAAAAATGTTGTCCATGTTAGACAGGGCAAAATTATCTTTTAGACTAGATTGATTTAGATTCCTAAAATCAATACAGATTCAAATCTCTCCATTTTTTCTTATGAACTCACACTATG
The DNA here is from genome assembly GCA_018584345.1 of Thuja plicata. Classification (NCBI taxonomy): domain Eukaryota; kingdom Viridiplantae; phylum Streptophyta; class Pinopsida; order Cupressales; family Cupressaceae; genus Thuja; species Thuja plicata. The sequence goes on from JAGRRI010042213.1 coordinate 5,320, forward strand.
TTCACCACCCATTTAGGATGGTTAATTGGGTAAATTATTCTAGCATTAAGCATCTTATCCACCTCTCTAAAAATGGCATCTGCTACTCTAGGATTTTAATTTCTCAACTTTTTCCTGAAAGGTTTACTTGGCTAAACAATTGTCTTAGAAACCTATCACATTGGACTTCTTTTTTTAGGATTGGACACCCTAAATAGTTTCTAATCAGATTATTCAATCTCATTTAATTATCAACCAGGAGCGTAAACTTGAAATGGTGTCTGAAAACTATATGCTTCAAACTCCCTAAATTCTCATGGCTAATCCTATGAAATTGAAATGTATTAAGCTTCAAGAAATCTTATCCTAAAACAAGTAATTGAATTTACTTATAGGAAAAAAGTAACCACAATTAGGAACTACTCTAACTATCTCTGATGTAGGAACAATCTACTAGTTCTGTTACTAGTGGCTATAGGAACAACAAAGTTCTACTTTACTTATAAATAAGCACATAACTGATTCCTACTTCCAAGAAAGTAGATTCACTCACCAAGTGGACCCCCTTGGATGAGTGAATAGAAACACAATCAAGATAAAATAATTGAACTCAAATTTTCCATTCTATTCATTCATGGAAAATACACTTGGATAGACAAAACAATATCACAACTATACCAGCTTCTATTCAGAAAGTCAACTAACTCAACTAATTCCTCAAATTTACAACAGTCATTTTATTTAAAGGAAAAAATATAACTACTCCCTGAATCTAAGATCACTCCATTAGTGAGGATCATTATAGATATAAAATGTCTCATAACATAAATAGAATTTATCAATAATAAGTCTTCCTAGAATATAGTACATGATGGGCTCTAGATTCGCATGCTACATTTAACAGGAAACTGTTGACTTGGTCCTTATGCGAAGATCTTCCAGTAACACCTTAAATTTCTCGAGATCTCTCTTGACTTCTTCAACACAAGGTATCTTGTAGAAATGACTAGTCTTTGACTTCTTTAGCACCATTATGTTGGTCTTAAATCACACCATGACTGATCCCTGCAAAATGATTAATGCACACACACAACCTTTGATACATACATATTATCATCAATAATATTAGAAGAAAGTGTTAAGTTCAAATTAATACTCTTGCAAGGAATATGGCTACACAAAGGAAACTACCCAAAAACATAGCATAGGAAAAAGGATCATTCATTAGCATATAATACTGCATTGTATCATTTCTATTCATCAATTTTTAAGAAAATATAACATGTCTTTCTATCATCCACTTTCCTACTTATGTCTTTACACATAGAATATACATATAAAATCACAATTCTAAGTATTTTTTTTGCAAGTAAACTTCTAAAAAGAAAATAAAAAGCACTTGAAAAGATGGCCATTTAAGACGCTCATCATTCCCCCCAACTATCCTATTGCTGGTCCCCAAATACCATAAAGTTATGGATCCTGGTCCATAGCCTTAGGTCACTAGAAATATTTTCCCCTGACTCATCAACAACATAGATTGAATACCCATGATTTTCTCTGAGTCATTCCCACCTCTACACTTCTTTAGCCATGTCATGTTCTTTTGCACTTTCATTTACTACTAACAAGGACTGTAGGAGGATAAGCGGTTGGAACCTTAATGGAATTGAATAATTAAGTAGTGTCCTGCCCAACATTATATACCATGGGGCTCAACGAGTGGCAAGAGTCAGGTTCTGTAGAGAATGAGGTTCTCAGATCTTCAGATCATGTGACATCCTTACCCATATATTACTACAAGTAGTTATTATAGCCTCAATGTTCTATGATGAGTGTTGATCCCAGTCTGTATATGCTTGCTCTCTGATTGGGTAGACCTTTCTAGCTTAACTTGGGTTCATAGTGACTGAAAGCCAGTCAAGAAGAGTTTGTCTAGAATGTTGAACTTCAGGCCTCATCAACAAGGATGTATCTATTTCACTATTTTTGTATGGCAAAGCCTGATGTTCTCTTCTTATCTCATTCTACATCAGTACTCTTAACTAGACATCTCCCACATATAATAGTGAATTCAAGTCCTTGTCATCCGGTACAACAAGATTATGTAAATACAATTCACACAAATAAATTTATAGACATGGGAGCTGATTGAAATGAATCATAGAATTCATGAGGTATTGAAACAAAAGGATTTAGTCCTTCTACAATTCTGGTTGATTTAAAATTAACTAATTGCTCCTTAAGAAACAAAGCATAGACTCGATATGGTGACCTGCATGCCATAGCTTCAGGAATTAATTTAGTAATCTTCTTAACCCTTCTTTCCAACACTACAATCTGATTTATTTTCTGTTCTAATTGATGATCTTTATCATCAATGGTCCTTTTCAATTTTTATTTTTCTAACTTCCATTGTACCCTTTCCCATACAAAATTCTAATACAAGCTCAACCCCACAGCTAAGGATGTAGATAGGTCTGGTGGTGGCATGGGTTCCTGATTAAGAATATCAATCCATGTTGGTGCAAGGTGAGGTGCAAGCTGAGGGATTTTTATTTCATCTTCCTACGTGGAGGATTTCCCTTTCCACATAAAAAGAGTCTTTATTATATTATCCTCATGGTAGGATTCAGCTTCTTTGGCCAACATATCTAGCACATCCTTATTAACCTATTCTAGTAATTTTTCAATAACATCCTCTCCGATCACAGGGAATTCATCAGAAGGTAAGCCCTTTAAATCATTAGGAATATATTGGTCAACAGAGTCATCTAGAATATCTAGACTAGCAGAGTTATTTAAAATTCCCTCTACCTCTTCAGACCCTTGATTACTGTCAATGAGGATATAGTCGAAAACATGGGTAAATTCTACTTCCACATTCTCCCTACTGGAAATAGTATCATTGTCTACAAATTCCTGGCACTTTGGCTCAGAGGAAGGTCTCTCCATGGATTTGAAAGATTCAATATTTATGGCTTGATCAGGAGGCTCAAAATTATTACTGGTGGTTGTGGAAAGTGTTAGACTTCTCCTAGATGGGGTTTGGAAAGAACGCAGAGGATTCTTATGTTTCCTTCTACTAGTGGACACCTCCTCCGTAGTTTCTATAGGAGGTTCTTCTTGCATATTTTCCTCAAATGTGGGCAGGGTGTCATCAACTTTACCACATCCATTCTCACTGCTAGGCTATTTCTCAAAAATTATCTCCTCTTCTTCTAGGGTTTCTCCCTTGTCTTCCCTAAAAGTAAACCTAGTCTCTATAGCAGGTGGGGTTTCAAGAATAACAACAACTTCTTTACCTTTTCTTTCCTTCCTACTAGAAATAGGAGTATCTAGAACACAAGCCCTTTTTTTTAGTGGTTTAGGGTTAGAGGAAGAGGCTTCAAGAATAATTCCTGCTCTTTGAATCATCTTATGAACCCCTATTTCTTAATTTTCCCTTCTTCCCACACCTTGGCCTATAGGGATGACCACTCTAGGCACTATTTCATTCATTTGCAAAAAATCATCCCACGTTCCTATCATTTTCTTATTTAATTCTCTTTCCACAATAAATTTAATTAAGCAATGATGGGAAACTTCTTGATCTTTTCCTGATTGAGCTAAAGAAGCTTGTTTTTATACAATATTAAATAAAAATCTAGGTAAGTTTTCCGGTCTATTGTCATGGTGGAGGGCGCTCAGAATTTTTAAATGTAGAGAATAAAGTTATTTTTAGCGCCCTTCACGGGTGAAAAAATGGATGATAAATGTAGTTGGTTGCATGTAATCCATGGGCAACGATATTCTTGAGGTGCCTTGCTTCTTGTCAATGTCCAACTATGGATCACCATGCAAGGTGAACTGTGCCCTAGCTAAGCATAAAATAATATCCTTCAACCATTTATCTCCTTCCTGTGGAAACCTTGTTACTTCCACCACAATATCCTTTGTGAACTCAATGATCAATGCCTTTACTACTGTGAACCCATTCTTCAGAGTGTTTAAAAATTGCAGAGCAATTTCCTCATCAAAATTGTTAAGGCTCAGATAGTAATCTAGCCAACCTCTCCTTCAAAATTTTTCACAGCTGGCTGCGTCTCCAAGTAGAACTCTATGGTCAATTGGCTCATTACTCTGAAGATCTACCCCCATTGCTAGAGACAGAAAAATGCTTACAGAAGCTTTTACAGAAGCTAAAAATGGAGAATGTTGCAGACTCAAAGTGCAGTAGACGAGAATGAGAGAGTGTATAACATCATTTACGTAAAGCAATTAAAAGTGTTTTAATGAATGATATTTCATAATCCCTTCACGCATGTTAAGGCCTTCCACCTTGAACATGTCAAAAATATATCATAATTAATTGAACTTTATCTTTTAATAGCTTTTAATTCTTTTCAATCATAATGATGCAATCATAGGATGATAGATTGTTTAACACAGGATGTCAATCATTTTGAAAAGACCGAAAAGACAAGTAATAAATTCCACCCTTTACATGCTAATCATCTCTTTCATTTGAATTTCTTTTGAAAAATATAAATAATCCCTCCCCCTAACTAAGTTTAAGGCATGGGTCCCACCAGGCCATGTCTCGCAAGAGTAAAAATTTTAAAAAAAATACATAATCCTAATAGAAATGAATAAAATAAAATATGAACAAAGGTATGTGTCACTGACCTGGAAAGCGATGTAGGAAGAGTGTTCTGAAATGGGACATGCACTGATGGAGTGATGTAATGGTGTGGAAAAATGGAAGAGAGAGGAGGTAGGGTGAATTTTTACTATGGAGAAATAATTTCATTGGAAGTGAAATGTTTATTATGGATTTATTGATAAAAATGAAGGATTAGTGGAAACTTGGGTGGAAGACCCAGATTCTTTGGCTGCAAGAAGCATGTTGTCACCATGTTGCTGGAACTACTGCAAGAAGTCTTCACGACTCACTAGCTTATGATATATTTTGAGGCGATGACCGTTGACACGAATTTTGAATCATAGAAGATCAATAGTAGACAATTGAACTACTCCATTTTCAAATACATAAACTATCTCATAAGGGTCGAGCCATTGTATTTGAAATCTACCTAGGGTATGCTAGTATCGTGAGTCATATAGTAGGGCCCAATCACAAACAAAGAATTTGTTGTCCTTGATGAATTTTTTATGCCACTTCTTCCGTTGTTTCTGAATCATCTTAGTATTGTGAAGTGCAAACTTCTGATACTCATCCATCCCATTCAGCTGCAATAGCCTTTCTTATTGTGCCCTAGTAAGGTCAATGTCTAACTCCAATGTCATCTTGAGAGTCTTGTGTTGAAAATCGATAAGCATAATAGCTTGTTGCTGAGGTGGAGGCATAATAGCTTGTTGTTGATTAGGATAATTGGGTCCCCATTGAGGTTTCTATTGCAACTTAGCATGTGGTTGCCATTGGTTTTTCTGTTGTGTCTACTGATAGGTTTGGTTATACTATGGATTTTGGTTAAATTACTATTGGTATGAGTTAAATGGTGGTTGTTGCTGGTAGGGTTGGTTATACTGAGGTTGTTGGTTAGACCAATTATAATTCCAATTATGTCCTTGAGGTCTATAATTTTAATGGTTTTGGTTTTCCATTGACTGCTCTTACTATAACCAAAATTATTCAAGGGGTCTTGAGGAAAACCTTGTCTCTAAGCCCATGGTCACCTTTGAGTTTCGTAGAAAACCTCTCAATTATCCTCATCTATAGCTTTAAATTTGGTGAGCATTGATGTAGTGTCCAAAGATGCAACAATTTTGCACTTACAATTCCTTTTCTTTTCCCTATAGTGAGAGAAGAATTTAGCTAGCATAGCTTATGTTTCTTCCTTCTTGCTTGCATGTGTTCTATTTGAGTGTCTAGATCATTAATGATGTCCTTCTTGAAATCAGACAGTAGATTGGATAACTCCATCTTAGATACTCTTGAACTAGTTGACTTATGGGGTAAGTCTCTGAGTCCTCTTCCTTTCTTCATAGGGGCCCTTGAATAGTTCAAATAGATATTCTTTATATCAGCGCAATTCTTCTGAGTGATGTCACCTCCTTCCATCAGGTCTAAGGCCTCAATACTTCCATAATTTACAACTTTGAGGAAAAGATATTTTTGTGACTCTTCATTCAGTTGATGTTGTGTATTGTGTTGTAAGTTGAACATAAACGTAGAGACATAGTCTTCCAAGGTCTCATCCTCCTTTTGTGACATTTTGAAAATGTCATCTCCCTCCAAATCCCAACCCTACAATATTCCTTATATTTAGAAAGGAATATAGTTCTCATTGCATCCCATTCCGCTACAACATTGGCACCTAACCCCATGAACAATCTTAGAGCAGCCTCCTTAAGAGTCGATAGGAATAACTTTAGCTTATGGGCATTAGTTGTATAATCATAGCTCATATAGAGGATGTCAAATTCATAGAGGAAATTTTTCAAGTCTTTGGTGATAAGGAAATAAAATTTGGGAGTGCACACGCAGGTATGTTTTTTAGATTATGATTACCGTGTTGAAGAGGAATGGGAAAAGAAAAGGTAGGCTGAGCCATCCTTGGAGGTGAACCTAGTTGTATTGGATAATAGAAAATAAGGGCTAATGGGTTGTTGTGATAATTAGGGTCATCAAAATAGTTATTCATATGTAGTGATACTTCAGAGGATGATGGTGAAGATATCTCTCCTTGGGCATCAACAAATGGATTTTCAAATGGGTCTTCTTCTTCTTCAGGTCCAGGATTAAAAATAAAAAATGGTTCCTCCTAGATTTTATGAGGAAGGAATCTCCCAAGATGGTCTCTTGTTCTATGCATAAAAGGATTAATTAAAACTAGGCCCTAAATTATGAAAACAGGGAACATGAAAACCAAAGTAAGTTTGAATTAACACCATCCCCAGCAGCAGTGCCAAAATGCTTGGCTAAACAATTGTCTTAGAAACCTATCGCATTGGACTGCTTATTTTAGGATTGGAGACCCTAAATGGTTGCTAATCATATTATTCAGTCTCATTTAATTATTGACCAGGGGCATAAACTTGAAATGGTGTCTGCAAATTATATGCTTCAAACTCCCTTAATTCTCATGGCTAATCCTATAGAATTGAAATGCATTAAGCTTTAGTAAATCTTATGCTAAAACAAGTAATTGAATTTTTTTCTAGGAAAATAGTAACCAGGGATAGGAATTACTCTAACTGTCTCTGCTATTGGAATAGTCTACTAGTTTTGTTACTAGTGGCTGTAGGAACAACAAAGTTCTACTTTACTTCTAAATAAGAAAAACAATGATTCCTACTTCTAACAAAGAAGATTCACTCACCAAGTGGGCCCCATTGGATGTGTGAATAGAAACACAATCAAGATGAAAGAATTGAACTCAAATTGTGCATTCTATTCATTCATGGAAAATACACTTGGATAGATAAAACAATATCACAACTATATGAGCTTCTATTCAAAAAATCAACTAACTCGACTAACTACTCAGAGTTACAACAGTCGTCTTATTTAAAGAAAAACTATAGGTACTCCCTAAATCTAAGATCACTCCATTAATGAGGATCATTATAGATACATAATGTCTGATAACAGAAATAGCATTTATTAAGAATAAGTCTTCCCAGAATATAGTACGTGATGGGCTCTAGATCCATGTGCTGCATTTAACAGGAAACTATATTAACTTGGTTCTTATGCAAGGCTATTGTAGCAATGCCTTAACTTTATTAAGAACTCTCTTGACTTCTTCAACACAAGTTACCTTGTAGCAATGACTAGTCTTTGAATTCTTCAGTACCATTATGCTAGTCTTAAATCACACCATGACTAATCCCTGCAAAATGATTAATGCACACACACAACCTTTGATACATACATATTCTCATCATTAATATTAGAAGAAATTTTTAAGTTCCAATTAATAATCTTGCAAGGCATATTTCTACAAGAAGGAAACTACCCACGAACATAGCATAGGAAAAAGGATCATTCATTAGCATATAATTACTGCATTCTATCATTTCTATTCATCAAATTTTAAGCAAATATAAGATGTATTTCTATCATCCACTTTCCTACTTATGTCTTTACACATAAAATATACATATAAAACCACAATTCTAAGTATCTATTTTGCAAGTAAACTGCTGAAAACAAAATAAAAAGCACTTGAAAAGATGGCCATTTAAGAGGCTTATCAAGCTTTGTCTCCATGTTTTAGGCGAATATGATGTTGAAATTATCCTTTCCTAAAATCCTTTAGGTCTTCATACGACCAATAAAACACATCCTCAAACTCTTTTAATAATTTTTTGAATATGGTTTTCTCCTCGGGACTGCAACATGTGCCCAAATTCACAAATCTAGGATCTTCATTAATCTCGATATTTACTCTTTCAAAATTGTTGGATTGTTTGCTACTAGTTTCATTAAGTAGACTGATAAATCAATTGTTGTGATCAAACAAAATCTCCATCATCAGAAGGTCTTTCAGGATATGATTTCCTTTCAATTGCACAATATCTTCCTTTTTATCAACTCCTTCATTGACACAAAATTCTTGACATTTGAAATTGAATCCAACAAAGAACACCAAAGAGAACTTCTCAATACCTTGCAGGAATGTCAACACATCAGCATCATCACTAAATTCTTGCCAATAATTAGCATTATCAGGTACATTGGGCTAATGAACAAGCTCTATAGTGTAGTGATCATTGTCAAAGTGTGGATGAGGAATTAATAGTGCTTCAGAACCAACCAAAACATCTGCTCTATAATTTAATTCCCTAGGTATTGCTTCAATTAAAAATGCTTCAAGCCCTTTGATTTCATCCCAGACTCTATTTCGATAGTACTTCATCCTTTTATTTCTCACTTTATACATCCCTCTCACCTTCTTCATGATCAACTCAGCAATCCCCCTTTTCTTTCAATATTATAATACCTTTCCTCTTTGCTTCTTGAATCCCAAGTAGTAATGCTTCATACTGGGTAGTGTTATTAGTATTCTCAAATTCTAGCTTAAAAGAAAAAGGTAGTTTTTCCTCAGATGGAGATATCAAAACCACCCCCACATCGAAACCTATAGAAGAACAACTTCCATCAAAGTCAAGTGTCCATAACCCTTCCTTGTTTGAGGATTTTAGACCTGCAATATTAGCTTCAGGTAAAATTACATAATTAGCAAAATCAGTCTCATGATACAAAATCTGGGATCTAGGGTATTCAAAAGGAAACACAGTATATTTTGATTTAGTTTTAGGCTGCAAAATAACCTTTTGGTTGCCAATCCAGGGACTATTCCCTATGACCAATATAACTTGATTTTACCACCGAAGTCTCTGCAAAAGGTTCTTCTTAAAAGCATACCATAGCTAGTAGGTATATCAGTGACTAGGATGGTCAATTTCAACCTCTTATTTGGGAAAGATGTTAATGAAACTTGGGCATCCTTAATTTGACCAAGTAAGGGAGCCTGTTTAGAATCCATTGAATAAAATTTACCAAAATTCTTTGTAAATGCAAATCTAGGGCTTTTTCTACAGAAGAGGGCATGATATTATCTAATGCCCTTGAATATATAATACAATTGTTGAGGTTTTGACCATGAATAATCAAAGATACATATAAAGGCTCTAGTTTACCCATTACATGAGCAGGCTCTAAGGATCCTAGGTTAAGGATAGGTTGGATAATCTTAGGTTGATCTAATTTAGGGTCCAAATGAGTCTCATGAGTAGATACAATATTTGTTTGACTAGTTGTAACTCCAGGAGGAGAACCTTTTACATAGTCTTCTAATTTATCTAGTTCATTTGGATTCAACTTCAAATACCCAGTGGGAGAAATCTGGATTTTAGAAGACTTGCAAAAATCAATAAAATCAAAGGTAGATTCAGGATATGATTTTTTAAGATTCTTTACCTTTGGTGATTTGTTTCCTTCTACCTTTGAGCTGCTATCAACTTGGTTCATCATATCTTTATCCTTCTTGTTTTGAAATGGATATGAAATCTGATTAGTAACTTTCCACCTTGCTGACCTCTGGTAAGCAATGAACAAGAAGGTTCTGTAAGAAACACTGAGAGGAGGGGTGAATCAGTGTTTCACTAATTATTCAATTTCAACAACTTTAAACATAAATTAATTATATATCACTTGAAGCTTAACCCAAGATCACATAACACATAATATAATTATGGGAAAACCTTGATTAGAGGAAAACCCTGGTAGGAATTAGTATCCACAAATATTGCACTAGTATAATGAACCTGTTAAAGTTCCTTTGCCCTATTAGCAGCAGTCTTTACAATGCAAGTACAATGATCTGGTTAAAGGCCTGACCCTGTTAGGAGTCTTTTATAAACAACCCTATTAGTTGTGAGGACTCACTATC
>JAGRRI010042263.1:0-15065 GCA_018584345.1 Thuja plicata
TTTTTGTTCTTTCCTTTCTCAAGCTGTAATGAACCATAAATGGTGCAAATGAACCCTAATTTGGTTAATAAACCTCATATTTCAGTTTGGGTACTTAAAATGAATCTCACATTCAAGTTTGGTGCTCCTAAAATGAACTTTATCTAGTTTAGGATTCTATGCAAGGCTAGTTAATCGGTTTCCTTTCAATTTGTTTCAAGTTCACAATCCAGCCTAAGTATGAGTCCTAATTTGATTCAATTGTGTCAAATCAAGTTGATTAAGTGGAAAAGGATCTTAAAATGAATATTCACACTTGATTTGGGGACATAAAACGAACATTCAACTAGTTTAAGGTTCATTGCAAGTTTGCTTGGTTAAGTTGTGTCAAAATCAATTCAATCTGCACATAGACTAATTAGGGGATCATAAATTGGTTTTGATATTTTCAAATCATTCCTAAATAGCATAAAATGAACCCTAACTGCATGTGTTACTGAGTGATAAATGCTTGATTTGGTAAGAAGTTATCAATTTTGCAAGTTTTTGCTCTATTTTGAACCCTTGATGACAAGTTGCGCACTTGGTCACTGATCCTACGCATTTAGTCCTCTATCTTGTGCAGTTGGTCCTCTGATCCGTGCAGTATGTTGTTGTTTTTGCGTAGTTGGTAAAATGGGTTGTTTTGATGCTCTATTCTGAGTCTTTTCATTCCTAAATTTGTTTCTGCACTTGACATGCACAATTTCTGTGTTACTAATGATCTTTATAGCACCTTGGAAATCGTGGGATAAAGGATACATGATAAACTACTAATATTTTTTATGGAGGACACTTGAAGAAGACCTTGTGTGTCTTTCAAAACTTTTGTTCTTGTTTAGTAGTTAGAAAACACTTCAATTTGGTGCTTAAAAAGAAAAACTTTGATTATGTGTTTGAAGTGCTTTTTAGATTTTTATCCTAATAATTATATGAACGTATCCTCTCCCCTCACCTTTGTGGATCTTGGGTGTAAAATAAATTCATACAATTCTTCTAGAGGTCCTGCCTCGTGAGAGCTTTAGCAGAGATGATAAGAGGGAACAACCCAAGTGGGATCAAGGCAAAGCCAACCTCTTCTGACCCACTATAATCAAAAAGCTCTTCAAGATTAAATTCTCAAAGGCCTATCTCTTGTGCCTAGTATTCGTGGGGCTATATGTCTCAATAGTGCTTGTGCTACCATGTGTGCCTTGTATGATTCACATGTTATCTTCAGAACGAATTCCATGACTAAATACCTCATGTTTTAGTGGCCCCATAAAACCTTCTATCTTCTAGCACAGAAGGTCTAAGACCAACTAAGACATCCCACATTTTCACGGCTCTTAGTAGAGACAACGGTCCCTTTGGATTCAAATCTTGGTGTGCTTGAGAAGTGAGTTCACTATAAGGAGGATCTCGTGCCTCCAAGATTCTAGGATACCTACTATGAGTAGGCGCGGCTGAACTTGTTCAAGTGGGAATTCAACAGATATTTTCCTGGATAGCCTAATTTATGGTGTGTTTTGTTTCACTTTTTACAACAACCATTATGTCGGATGTGTCTTGTGTGAGTGTGTCAAACTTTAAAAAGAAAATTCTCAAAAAAACTCTTAATCATTTTCAAGATCATTCATAAATGATAAATTTGTCACAAACACCTTGTCTTAAACTTTTTGTGAACATATATAATCTCAAAACATTCACTTTGGATCCTTTTGGTATGCTTAGTAGTCTTCCTTCTTCATATTCATATCATAACTCCTTTTGCATACACTGCATCAGTCCCTTTGCATTTGCAATTTCAAAGCCTCTCGCATTTAGTCCTCATTACAAGTCCTCATTATAGTCTCATTTGCATAAAGAGCTCATCTTAGAACCTTTTTAAAAACTTTGCAAAATCCTACAAAGAATCCAAATCCTAGAGTCTTTCTTTATTTCATTGAAAACATGATCTTGACTTGGTCCCTTTGTCCCAATTATCCCTTTATCAATTGGTCAAACTTCACCTGTGTCATGATGAATTTGACCTAGTCCTTTTTATCCAATTATCATTTGTCCCTCTTTAGTCCCTTTCAAGTAAAGATCCCTATTCAATTTCCTAAGGTTACACTCTTAGGTTTGTACTTTTTTCAAAGGTTTTCAAAGTCAAAAATCCAAAATGCATAGTTTTATAATCCATAGGTTGCTTTTCATTATCATCAAAAATCCAAAGATTACATTTGCATAAAGTCATTGCATATCTTAGGTTTCATTCTCATTCTAAAGCCTCTCAAAAATTAAAAAAAATATTGCACTTTCATATAGTCACCATGCCAGTCTTTACAAGGTCTCAAGCCTCCAAAAGGCAACATGGTTCATATCAACCCATATACATTGCAAATGAGAATACACAAGCACCTTTTGACCCAAGTGATGCAGGAGCATCCTGGGGTAGTTGGGAATCCTGTGTCACCAAAAACATGTTTTGGTTTGATTTCTATTTTAGTAGTTAACTTGGTTGGATATCTGAGGTGCTCGGTCACTTGGTGGCAATTCTCGGTTGGAAGATGTATTGTTTCACTGTTGAACTCAGTGACTAGACTCGGTGGTGCTCAGTGTTGCTATTTTTGGTGATATTCTTCTCGGGGTACACTTCTCGGTGATAGTTAATCAGTGTGTGTAGCTCGGTGGTGTCTTTTTTGGTAGCATATTACTCAATGGTATCTGTTCGGTGGAATTCTACTCAGTTGTGTCTTTCACCGAGATGTCTGGCTCTCGGTGTGCTTGTTTACCGACTGGTTGTTGGGGTTCACTGGATTGTGTTTCTGGATTGGGCGGACATTGGATATTGCATCTGTGATTTGAGGGGGTCATTGGGATCGTGCTAAGTTCTGAGGCATGTGGATTTGTGGCATTGGATCTTGTGTGGACCTAAATCTAGGTTGATGTGTTTTCCTATGTATTTTGTTATTAATTCTAGCCGACTGGTGTATTTAATATCTGTTCATTATAGAGTGTATGGTCGACTAGGTCATTTAATTATTGTTTTGAAGATGACTTGTGGAAAGTGTGTATAAAAGAGAGTCTAGGTTGATGTTTAGGGGAGAGACAGAGGCATGGGAAGATAGTGAAAGGATAGCAGAGTAAGCTAATAAGTTGAAAGATAAGTAATTTGTTGCAGATAGTTGTAAGTGGGTAAACAGATATTACTGATTGCTTGGTGGCTTGCAAGCACAAGTTCATATCTAGTTTCTTCCACTTAGCTAAAATGTAGATGGATACAGTTGGATCCTGCGAGATCTTGTTGAATCTGTTGATGTAATTGGCCCTAATCGGGGAGACCTTACATTCTGACATGTTGCATGTAATTGGAATTCTAAGATTATATAAGTTGATATTGATATATCTTGCATTGTGTTGTTTCCGCTGTGTGTTCTTGTTGTTGGCTGCAAGTTTGGACAGTCCTTTATTGGATCCTCCGAGCTTGGACTGCATCAAGTGGTATCAGAGCTGCAGATTCTTTTCTTGCGGAGCTTAGGGTTTTCAAAGATCTGGAGAGATGTCTCTGAGAAGATTGTACCCTAGGGCGATTGCATATCTTTTTGAGGAGGTGGAAGCAAGGATAACAAAAAGATACAGATATGACATGGCGGCAATGAAGAATGAAATCATAGAAGGTATCAAAAATGTTGGATTTCATAGAGGTCTAAGAACGGATGATGGTTATGAAGAAGCTGCTGAAGATTTTGAAGTTACTGAATCTAGTAGAGATGATAGAGCTGATCAGATAGAGAGATATGGAGGAGACATATATGATCATTTGCAAAGATCTAGAGCTCGGTTGAGTACAAACTACCGATTGGAGGTTTCCAAATTTTCAAGTATAATGAGACTCGAGGATCTGATTGATTGGATCGGTGAATTAGAAGACTACTTTGAGCTAGAAGACATTGAAGATCCACTTAGAGTGAGGTTGGCACAGACTAAGTTGAAGGGTCATGTTGCTTTATGGTGGAAATAATTATAGAGGGACCGAGAAGAAGAAGGTGAGATGAAGGTCAATCGGTGGAGGTTGATGGTGGCAAAGCTAAAGGCTAAGTTCATTCCTATCGACTATGAACTTGAATTTTTTAAGAATCTAAAATAGAAGGAGATGATTGTGGAAGATTATATCGAGGATTTCTACAAGTTGACTATTAAGTTTGGGCATAGAGAACTTTATAAGCAAAAGGTGGCGAAATATGTTAATGGTCTGGAATTCAATATTCAAGATGAGATTGGTATGTTGAAGATTGATTATGTAGAGGATACTTATCAGTATGCATTGAAGGCAGAAGATATATAATGGTCAAAGGTGGTGAGATATGTTAATGATCTAAAATTCAATATTCAGGATGAGATTGGTATGTTGAAGATTGACTTTGTAGAGGATGCTTATCAGTATGCATTAAAGGTAAAAGATAAGTTGAAAACAAGATATTATGGTAATTCCCGAGGGAAAGAGAAGCAAGAGCAGTCGATAAAGGATAAACCAAAAGTTGAAGATGAACCAAAACCTGTTGAACCAAGGAGAAAGATAGGTAGAGGTGTATTCATAGGTACTTGTTACAACTATGGAGAAGAAGGACACCGGTCATTTGAATGTCCTCGTGCAGATAAGAAGGTCGGTAGTCACCGAAATGCTGTGGTGAATGTAGTTGCTGAGAATGAACCTGAGGTGGAGGGTATGAATCTTTTGCTTAGGAGAACTTTGTTGTCCTCAAAGCAAGTTGATTTTTGTCAAAGGAAGAATTTTATCAGGACTGTGTGCAAATCTGATGGTAAATGTTGTAATGTGATTTTTGATGGAGGAAGTATTGACAACCTAGTTGCTGAAGAGATGGTTCATAAACTTGGATTGAAAAGGTTGAGGCATCCTTGTCCTTATAGGATAAGTTGGTTACAAGTTGGTCATGCAGTAGATGTAAAAGAGCAGTGCATGGTAAGTTTTTACATTGGTACTTATAGAGATGAAGTATTATGTGACATTGTGGAGATGAGATCTTGTCATATTTTACTTGGTAGACCTTGGCAGTATGATAGAGAGGCTGTACATGACTGTAAAAGAAATTCCTTTACTATACTAAAGGATGGGAAAAAGTCTATTTTGATTCCTTTGAAGGATGCAGAGCTCAATAAGAGGAACTTGAGCATTGGTAGCAGACCTGAAATGGTTGCAGTGGATGGTGCAGACATGAATGTGTAGGGATATGAAGCTAAATCAGCAAGTGCTAGTGGTGAAAGGAAGCAAAATAATAATTGAGGGAAGAGAGTATTGGTTGAGGATTCAGAAGACATGTATATCAAGAACCAGTTTGGGATCTATGTGTTGAATCCCAACATATGTTCATCTAGCTTCTAAGAACATCTTTTCGTACCTAGGGTGTCTGATGCAGGAGCATCCTGAGGTAGTTGGAAATCCTGTGTCACCAAAAACATGTTTTGGTTTGATTTATGTTTTAGTAGTTAACTTGGTTGGAGATCTGAGGTGCCCAGTCACTTGGTGGTAGTTATCAGTTGGAAGATGTATTTCTTCACTATTCAACTCGGTGACTCGACTCGGTGGTGCTCGGTGTTGCTATTTTTGGTGATATTCTACTTGGGGTACACTGCTCGGTGGTATTTTCTCGGTGTGTGTAACTTGGTGGTGTCTTTCTTGGTAGCATATTACTTGGTGGTATCTATTCGGTAGAGTTTTTCTTGATTGTGTCTTTCATTGAGTGGTCTGGCTCTCAGTGTGCTTGTTTACCGACAGGTTGTTGGGGTTCACTGACTTATGTTTATGGAATGGGCAGACATTTTAGATTGCATCCATAATTTGAGGGGGTCATTGGGATCGTGCTGAGTTCAGAGGCCTGCAGATTTGTGGCATTGGATCTTGTGTGGACCTAAATCTGGGTTGATGTGTTTTCCTATGTATTTTGTTATTAATTGCAGCCGACTAGTGCATTTAATATGTGCTCATTGTAGAGTGTATGGCCGACTGGGTCATTTAATTATTTTTTTCAAGCCATCTTGTGGCAAGTGTGTATAAAAGAGAGTCTAGGTTGATGTTTAGGGGAGAGACAGAGGCATGGGAAGATAGTGAGAGGATAGCAGAGTAAGCTAATAAGCTAAAAGATAAGTAAGTTGTTGCAGATAGTTGTAAGTGGGTAGACAGAGATTGCAGATTGCTTGGTGGCTTGTGTGCACAAGTTCAAATCTGGTTTCTTCCACTTAGCTATAAGGTAGATGGATAAAGTTGGATCCTGTGAGATCTTGTTGAATTTGTTGATGTAATTGGCCCTAACTGGGAAGCCCTTACAGCCTGACATATTGCATGTAATTGGAATTCTGAGATAATTTAAGTTGATATTAATATATCTTGTGTTGTGTTGTTTCCATTGTGTATTCTTTTTGTTTGCTCCAAGTTTGGACAGTCCTTTATTGGATCCTCCGAGCTTGGACTGCATCACCAAGACAAGGAGTACCTTTCCAAACATAAGAGTTTAACACAAACATAATGAACCCTTTAAGACAAGGGACCCAAATACATTATGACCCAAGACATATGGCATCATTACAAATACTTCCTAATTCAAGACAAATGGAAGATTCTAGCCCAAACTTGGCATACCCTTCAAGTACTTCAGCAAGTTATGCTATGATTCAATGGCAACCACCATCAAATTATGAACCAATCTTTGTCCCAATGCAACCAAGTGATCCTCAAGAAATCACACTAAATTTTATGCCAATCATGCAAACAAGCCAATCAATACCAAGGCTTTCCCAAACAAGCACAAGTTCAAGTATTTGATCTTTTGAACACCAATCAAACATGATTGAGCCATATGTTCAATCCAAAAATTATCTAAAAAAATGTAAATACTAATGTGGTGTCACCAGCAGAGTCACCCAAGCAGTAAAACCTAAATTAAATTATGTAAAAACCCAAAGTAAATTTCTTAGTTATCTTGTATTACAATCTTCTATTGAAGGAGGGAAACTCTTCCAAATTGTGGCAGAAAGTCTAGAATCCTCACTTGCTTCCCAAGGTTAACTTCTTCTGGTGGATAATGATGCATAAAATAATCCTTATGCAAGATAACATGGTCAAAACTAGATTTAAAAATCCTAATTGGTGTGTCCTATGCAAGAAAGAAGAATATTCCATAACCCACATCTTGCTTCATTTTCTATTTTCTCACAATCTCTAGAGTCTGGTGCTACAAAAGCTCAAAATTTATTGGACAATGAAAAGAGAGCCTCAAACCCTTCACTTTTTATTGTGTAGGACCATCATCCAATCTAATTTTCAAATAAATATGGAGGAAAATACCCACCACGTGGGTTGGAGTTTGTGGAAGGAGAGAAACAATTGCATATTTAGGGAAGTTGAGCGACCGGTTGAGGAAATGTTGAAGAGTTTCTGTAGATTTTTGATGGATAAGATCTTTCAGTTTGTACCTAGGATTTTCCTTCTTATCATCCTACTCCCTTTGATTATAAGGTTCCCAATTGGAATCTTCCCAATTCAATCTATATTTAATAACTATAGGAGGATGAAAAGACTAAACAAAAAACAACATCCCTCAAATCCTAGATGGTACAAAATCAACTTTAATGGGGTAGAAAGGAGAAACCAGGTAAAAATGGTGGCTAGTGGAATGATAATATCTAGCACCAAAGAACTTGTGTCAAATTATACTAGCTTCCTTGAAGGAAGCACCAATAATCAAGTGGAAGGAATGACCTCATTTTTGGGAATAAAGGTCACTCTTTCAAATTGAATCCAAGTGCTCTCAATTAAAGGGGACTCCAAGTTAATGGTGGATTCTATTAAAGGCCTCAATGTGGTGGTTTGGTCGATTGAAAAGATTTTCATGGATATACACAAACTTGTATTAGGACTGGACATCTTTGAGATTAGCCACATATATAGATAAGGAAACAAAGTAGTTTATGCAATGGTTGCTCTAGGGTTAGGAATTGAGAATCTTAGATATTGGTATAAGATGGTTTGGATTATGTTTTAGTTCCAAAAAATCCTTCAAGAGGAGAGAAAATATAACCACAATACAAAATGTAGAAAATAGGGGGACTTTTGGCTTTTGTGGACCCTTTTTTTCTTAATTTCTTCAGATTGGAGTTTGGGGGATAACAAATATGTTTTTAAAATAATTTGGTAGGCCAAAATTAAAAATGGTTTCTTGATAAAACTAGAGGGGAAGAAGTCTATTAGTACAAAGAGGTGGACTCAGAGAAGATCAAAACAATTAGCTGGAGGGTTGATAGGATGAGGTGGATTGATTGGTGGGAACTTGATGCCAATATGCTAGTTTGCATGGCCAAGGTGTTGATGTGGTCCATGAGTGCATAGGGTGGCCATGTTGACACTATCAAGGGTTATTTGATGATGTGATGGCATAAATTCCTTGGAAATTTTATGAGCTGATGCACAAAATTAAATGATTATTTTATGAGACTTTTTGCAGAATGAGTTTTTACGCAAGGGAAACCTTGCTTAATATTTCACAATCATAAAGAGATTCTCATATGAGCCAAGTTTATTGCAGATGCCAATGAATAATTACTCCCATTTTGTCACACATTCCTCATTTTCCAATAATATTTTAGTACTCTTTACCATAGATTTTCATAGTTGTGTGAGAAAAAGAAAAGTTAAGTTCTGGGTGGGGTTCTCTGCAACTATTTTAATTGTGATTTTTAAAAAGATGGGTAGGGAATGTGAGAATATTGAACCTAATGTTCATGTTTATTTTTAAGGAGGATGCAAAAATGTGGCATATTTGTAATGCATTAATGGGTTTGATGAGAACCTATCCATGAATTTACCACTCTTGGGAGGATAGGAGGGTCACAATTGGTCGTATCTTCTTCGACATTAATGAAGATATAATTTCCAAAGATACGAGGCTCTCCACTAAAGGGATTAAATGGAAGAAGACTAGTACAGTAGCACACATTGACAACTTGAACCCGTTCTTCCGTGAGAATGAAAAACTACTCAAACTTCATGGTGGCTTTGATAGGGAGGAGTTATTGGCCCCTTGAACTATGTGTATTTAATGATCATTAAATTATTTACCCTGGAAGGAAGATTTAAGGTCTATTACTTTTACCATATTCCTTTGTTGAATCACTTCTGGAACCATAGTATAATTTATTTTCTATTTTTCCTTTTGATTTTTCTAGAAAGTTTACTTAAGGATGTGGTTGAAACCTCTAGGACCCAGGATAAGAAACCCGTTCCCCTCCACTAAGTTCTCATTTTTAGGCTATATGATTTTTTTTTACTCTTTCCCCTCTCCCCAAACATATAGTTGTCACTAAAGCCTCATCCTTAGGTTTTCCATCACGTGTAAAAATTATTGAAATTCGTAGTCCCAGTAAGAAAAAAATTCTTTGTTTCATGGGGGCTTCCATGATACCTTCTCATTAGGGTACTCTTGACACCCCTACCAATGACATGGTTGTGGAAGGTATTTTGTGACCTTAAGCACACAACCACTACCTCTAGTTACATCGAGAAAAAGAAAATAAGGAAGCCTTCCCCTCTGGAAAAAATCCCAAAATAACCATACAAGAGGTTGCTAGTGACGCAGTGGAGGATTTGGGAGAGGAAGACAAAAAGAGAGGGAGCACAAATCCATGATGCTCCAACAGATTGGCAGACCCTTCTATTGTGAAAGGGAATAATCTGGTTGATTATGACTTGGAAGAGGAGGATGTTGTTGAGGGTGGGGATGATTCTGCTAATGAAGAAGGAGGCTTGGGAAAACAAGAAAGTTCATCCAAATCAATGAATGATAGCTCAACACATATTTTTGACAATGCTAAGACCGAACCTATGGATATCACCCAGGATTCATGCCAAAGGAGGAGGATAATAATAAGATGATTATTGGAGTACCTTTGTGGAGTGAAAGAAGACAATAGGGGAGCTAGAAATATTGAAGAGAAAAGTATAGGAGCTCGAGAAGAAGATGATAAGCATCTACAAGTTTAGTCTATGGATGATAGATAGTTTGACAACCTCCATGTGCCTCATGTAGAAGGTGGTCCTGAGAAAGGATGTGGAATGGAATTACAAGGAACACTTAAGTTCTTCACGAAGGATTGGAGCCATGTACTCACCTAACCATAGGATGGTTGTTTCTAGCTTTAGTTTTTTCTATGCTATTAATACTTTTAGTAGATTACAATTATATGCTTATAAGACTTATAATAGTTTATAGTTTTACTCTGCTAATGCGTTGTTACTGGTTTGTTTGTTAACTGGTTGTTAATGTTGGGATTATGTTATGGTTGAACTACCTTTAGGATGTTTTTTTTAAAGGGACAACACCCTTTTTTTGTTTCTATTAATATAAAAAAGTACATTAACATATTTTCTAATATAATATTCTAATGATAATATTAATAAATTATATTTAGTTAATGAAAATAAAAAATATTAGTTGCATTGACATGAAACATAAATAGAAATGAATCTTTCATCTTTTTGTTCGAAACTATCATACATACTTGATTTCATTTAACATTTATGATAGTGTCATCTATTAAAGGAGATTTTTCATAATGACTGTATAATATAAAATAGGGATAATGTAAAAGGGTTATTTTCCCCAATTCAAATTACACATTGGAATACAAAATCACCCTAAGAAAAATATGATAAACACCTCTATGAAGATGCCAATGCATTATCTTTGCTTGAGGGGTTTTTGTTTACATTTTTATCACCATTAACCCTCTGGGTTTACCTCATGATCATAGGGTTCCAGTTAAGAAAGTGTGCATAGATAATTGACTAAGAATTCTTAAAAAAAAAATTTTGGTGTAACATTTCTCATATTACACCGATATGGTCTTGTCATACCTCAATGGATCATCAGGAATTTTTTTTTGGCAAGGCAAGTTCATAGTTTCTCTGTGATTCCAAGAAAATAGTTTATCAACTTTCAGGGTCAGATATTGAAATATCTAGGGTATGGTTATTTCAATGGGGTTTATCGATGAGAGTCTTTCAATAGAGGTATCATCGGTGATCAAAAATGAAAAAAATTGTACCTTTTGATAATGGTTGCTACACTAATGATTTTCATCAGTAGAGATCCTCCCGATGTCATTCTTCATTGGGCATCAGAAGTCTTCAATCTAGATGTCTCGATATACTAATGAGATGTAATTGGGGTAGGTCACCCCAATGTTTCCTCTCATCCAGCGTTGGAGGCAAACAAATGTATGGCCTGATGGGTGTTGTTACCCTGATGGATCCCATCACGGTAAGTTTTGCTGATGTTGTTTCATGGGCATCTTGACAGTGTCCTCAACCAGGTTCTTGTCGATATGATCAGAAACTATGTTTTATCGGGAAAAATGATCTCATGGTTTCTCAGATATAATTTTCAAGGATGTACTATTTTCATCAGTGAGACTTTCTTGTGTTCTTCCTGATATTTGATGGTTCCTTTTAGCAAGTTGTTTCACTCTTTAGAGGTGGTTGGTTGTAAGAGGAACTCATGTTGATGGTTAGGGCAGTCTTTTTTGCACCAAACACAAATTTCAAATCGAGGGAGCTATGTGGATGAGGGGATGGTTAGAGATGGCCACATTTACTCTTTCGACTGCATTCAACAACTCATTGCCTTTTCGACCAGATATTCAAGCGGCACAATTACTGCAGTATGGCTCCCAATGATTTCACCCATCGCTTCGTATCAAGGAGAGTTTGATTTTGGTCACTTCCTCACACCATCAGAGAAATCATGGAGTACTTACAGAGTGACTACCATCCTTTTGCAGCTGATAATTTATTGTTTGGCCCTTTCTGTCACATCTGGGTGCTCGATTTGTAGATCATATCTCTTCTTGATATGATCTTGCAGTGACCTAGCATTGGTTAGAGTTTGAACTCCAATGTTTACCTCAGTTGTGCTTGAACTCATAAAAGTAAAAAAATGTACATACTTTGGAGATATCTTCTCTATTCTTTGGCATAATTCCTTTCTCTACAAATGTGATAAAGCCTTGTCTGAATTTAATAAAACCATTATTTACCTATTCTGAAATTTAATTATTTAGTGCATTTTTCCAACATATTTGGATACATTTCATCATTTGAAACTCCCTATGTCGTGTAATCTTAGATTTATTTTATCCTTTTAGTGAATAATTGTATTCCTCAGGGATCAAATTAGTCTCTTAGCGTTATTTTTGAACTAAGGTTTATAAATGTTTGGGTAGTGTAGTTTTATGGTTTTGTTGAATTCATGTGCAATCTTAGGAAAGAGGAAATCAAAACATTCAATTTGGTACATCACCCCATTTCATTTCAAGTTATTTTTCTTCCCATTTTCCCCTCAAGTCAAGTTAGTAGTTTAGATGGATCCTACTTGTAAAGGAAGTCTTCCTTTTTCAGAGATTCAGCCTCACCTGAGCAAGTCCCGCACTTGGGAGGTTGTCTCAATGTTTCATGAGGTTTCCTAGGTTTCTAACCACGATATAAGAAAGGGTGTAGTCTTTTATGTTAACAATTTTTGGCATGCCTGGTGGGGTAGCGTACAAGTTTTTCAAGAATACATGTTGGTTGGATGGAGTCAAACACATAACTTCAACATTCATGCTAGGAAATTGGTGTCGCTCTTAGCATCTCAACCTTTAAGAGGTTCACAGTCAAGAACTTGGAGACTCCATCTCTATATATTGGTTCTCAGGCTAGATTTTCTGATATTCATGCACAAAATTCAAACAAGGGTATATTGTAGAGGTTATTTTCAGTTTGTTCAACTCTCATCTTCAATTTCTAGAAGAAAAATAAATGGACTTTCTCTGTTACCAGTTAGGAGTTCAAAAGAAACACCAACACTGCTTAGATCTCTTTCTACTCCTCCTTTTGATATGTCTCAACCTAGGACACCATCTTCTCATTTGAATAGATTATTCCATATGGTTGATCCTAAAAATCAATTTTTTGCAGCCTTTAATGGTGGTAGCCCTCTTGTTTTGCCCCAAATAAATGACATGCCAATAGCTGCACTTAAGAGTTTACCAAACTTCACTGGTGAAACTTCCATTTCCCCAATAGAGCATATTCAATAGGTCTCAAATTTCTACAACATTTTGGTGTCACTAAGGATAATGTTATTGTTATGCTTATAGCTTCATCTTTGAAAGGAAAATCCTTACAATGGTATAAGGGTTTTCCCCATAATTCTATTCGTAATTGGGACAGATTAGGTGAAAGCCATTGCAAACATTTTAAAGACAAAAGTGATCACATATCACTATTAGAATAATTAACTACAATTAAGAGAGAACCCCACGGATTCATGACTGATTTTAATTACAATTTCCAAAAGACATGAGATATAATACCTACTTCACTGAAGGCTACTCCAGGTAATGCGTTCTTATATTATCTTAGAGCCTTCACTAGTGATATTTCTACTACATTGCAAACAATGGGTGATGATACCTTTCATGTTGTATATGACATAGCTATAAGAGTAGAAAATTTTCTAATTCACGGAGGGAAGTTATCTCCAAGGCCTCCAATGCCTTTATTCCCTGGTATGCCTACAAATCAACCTAGAATGGATCCTATTCCTACCACAACTACAAGTCATCCTCTTATTGTTGCTCCATCAAGTTCAACATCTTCTAGTAGTAAACTTGAAACCATGATGGAAAATGTAATGTAGAAGATTCAAAGTTTAGATCTTGGATTGTAGAAGATGGGGAACAAGATGGTGACCCTAAAGAGACAACAAAATCAAGGTAGTAGGTCTTATAAACGTCAGGGTTCTTCATTCAATTCATTCAATAGGCCACAAAATCAGGGATAAAGTTCATGGAACCAAAAGACACTCATGGGTAATGTTTCCCCTGCAAACTTAAATACAAATCCAGTAAGGACAATTATTACTCAAAGAAAAACTTGCTAAAGGACAAGAGCAGTGTACTATTTGCAATTTTTCTTATGAGCAGTGTTCTTGTCAAGGGATAGAGTCTTCTCAAGATCTAACCATTCAGGATGAATCAATAATATCAGGATAATAGTACAATACAAATCAATCTCATGTTGGTTTTCAACCCCAACATCATGAGAATTCTTCTCTGGTGATCTTTCATCAAGAATATTTGTGTGGTGTCAATCATGATAGCAATGATGGGCATAGCCCATAATACTAGAAGTAAGAGAAGATCAGTAGAGAGTGCTCCACCTCCTTCATCGAATCAAGATTCAATTTCAGTATTTTTTGCACCTACTACATTTGCAAGTATACCACATGATGTTTTTGCTCCATCTCAAAATTCGAATATACATCAGAGAAATAGGAAACCAAAAGATCCTCAAGCTGGCCCAATTCAAAAATCAGACCCTATGGTTTCTAAGAGTCTTATCAAGTCATCAAGAACTCCTCTTAACATTGTAGATCAGATGAAGAGGACCAATGTCAATATCCCTATGTGGGATGTCATCACAATTCCATCTCAACTTGAATTTCTATAAGAAGACCTAATGACTATGAGTGTTCAAAAGGAAGCAACAACAACATGTGGGATATCAAATTAGGAAACTAGTCTTGTAAAACCTACCAAATAAGAAAAAACAAGAAGTAAAATCCTTCCCTCTTTTATCTCTCTTTAATTATAGAAGATAAACTAGTTCACAATTGCATGATATACTCAGGAGAAAGTATCTCATTTATGCCAAATAAGGTTGTTGATCTTATAAGCATTAAATATGAACCTTTGACTAGAGGGGTTGTCCAATTAGATGGTACTTATGTCCAACTAGTAAGGGTATTGAAAGATGTCAAATTATCCTTGTATGCATGTCCCAATTTCACTGTTGTTCACGATATATCAAGCTTTGACCTGTCTGCACATTTTTCTCTTTGCCTCTCTAGAGACTTCATTTCTCAAATAGGTGGATATGTTCCATATGATTGGTCCTACATTTTCTTTAGGACCTGATATGGAGCAAAGGATGCCATAAAAGTAGATTCATTGGCTCTCAATCACATAGATCC
>JAGRRI010042264.1:0-10223 GCA_018584345.1 Thuja plicata
AACATGAACATTAGGTTCAATATTCTCACATTCCCTACCCATCTTTTTAAAAATCACAATTAAAATAGTTGCAGAGAACCCCACCCAGAACTTAACTTTTCTTTTTCTCACACAACTATGAAAATCTATGGTAAAGAGTACTAAAATATTATTGGAAAATGAGGAATGTGTGACAAAATGGGAGTAATTATTCATTGGCATCTGCAATAAACTTGGCTCATATGAGAATCTCTTTATGATTGTGAAATATTAAGCAAGGTTTCCCTTGCGTAAAAACTCATTCTGCAAAAAGTCTCATAAAATAATCATTTAATTTTGTGCATCAGCTCATAAAATTTCCAAGGAATTTATGCCATCACATCATCAAATAACCCTTGATAGTGTCAACATGGCCACCCTATGCACTCATGGACCACATCAACACCTTGGCCATGCAAACTAGCATATTGGCATCAAGTTCCCACCAATCAATCCACCTCATCCTATCAACCCTCCAGCTAATTGTTTTGATCTTCTCTGAGTCCACCTCTTTGTACTAATAGACTTCTTCCCCTCTAGTTTTATCAAGAAACCATTTTTAATTTTGGCCTACCAAATTATTTTAAAAACATATTTGTTATCCCCCAAACTCCAATCTGAAGAAATTAAGAAAAAAAGGGTCCACAAAAGCCAAAAGTCCCCCTATTTTCTACATTTTGTATTGTGGTTATATTTTCTCTCCTCTTGAAGGATTTTTTGGAACTAAAACATAATCCAAACCATCTTATACCAATATCTAAGATTCTCAATTCCTAACCCTAGAGCAACCATTGCATAAACTACTTTGTTTCCTTATCTATATATGTGGCTAATCTCAAAGATGTCCAGTCCTAATACAAGTTTGTGTATATCCATGAAAATCTTTTCAATCGACCAAACCACCACATTGAGGCCTTTAATAGAATCCACCATTAACTTGGAGTCCCCTTTAATTGAGAGCACTTGGATTCAATTTGAAAGAGTGACCTTTATTCCCAAAAATGAGGTCATTCCTTCCACTTGATTATTGGTGCTTCCTTCAAGGAAGCTAGTATAATTTGACACAAGTTCTTTGGTGCTAGATATTATCATTCCACTAGCCACCATTTTTACCTGGTTTCTCCTTTCTACCCCATTAAAGTTGATTTTGTACCATCTAGGATTTGAGGGATGTTGTTTTTTGTTTAGTCTTTTCATCCTCCTATAGTTATTAAATATAGATTGAATTGGGAAGATTCCAATTGGGAACCTTATAATCAAAGGGAGTAGGATGATAAGAAGGAAAATCCTAGGTACAAACTGAAAGATCTTATCCATCAAAAATCTACAGAAACTCTTCAACATTTCCTCAACCGGTCGCTCAACTTCCCTAAATATGCAATTGTTTCTCTCCTTCCACAAACTCCAACCCACGTGGTGGGTATTTTCCTCCATATTTATTTGAAAATTAGATTGGATGATGGTCCTACACAATAAAAAGTGAAGGGTTTGAGGCTCTCTTTTCATTGTCCAATAAATTTTGAGCTTTTGTAGCACCAGACTCTAGAGATTGTGAGAAAATAGAAAATGAAGCAAGATGTGGGTTATGGAATATTCTTCTTTCTTGCATAGGACACACCAATTAGGATTTTTAAATCTAGTTTTGACCATGTTATCTTGCATAAGGATTATTTTATGCATCATTATCCACCAGAAGAAGTTAACCTTGGGAAGCAAGTGAGGATTCTAGACTTTCTGCCACAATTTGGAAGAGTTTCCCTCCTTCAATAGAAGATTGTAATACAAGATAACTAAGAAATTTACTTTGGGTTTTTACATAATTTAATTTAGGTTTTACTGCTTGGGTGACTCTGCTGGTGACACCACATTAGTATTTACATTTTTTTAGATAATTTTTGGATTGAACATATGGCTCAATCATGTTTGATTGGTGTTCAAAAGATCAAATACTTGAACTTGTGCTTGTTTGGGAAAGCCTTGGTATTGATTGGCTTGTTTGCATGATTGGCATAAAATTTAGTGTGATTTCTTGAGGATCACTTGGTTGCATTGGGACAAAGATTGGTTCATAATTTGATGGTGGTTGCCATTGAATCATAGCATAACTTGCTGAAGTACTTGAAGGGTATGCCAAGTTTGGGCTAGAATCTTCCATTTGTCTTGAATTAGGAAGTATTTGTAATGATGCCATATGTCTTGGGTCATAATGTATTTGGGTCCCTTGTCTTAAAGGGTTCATTATGTTTGTGTTAAACTCTTATGTTTGGAAAGGTACTCCTTGTCTTGGTGATGCAGTCCAAGCTCGGAGGATCCAATAAAGGACTGTCCAAACTTGGAGCAAACAAAAAGAATACACAATGGAAACAACACAACACAAGATATATTAATATCAACTTAAATTATCTCAGAATTCCAATTACATGCAATATGTCAGGCTGTAAGGGCTTCCCAGTTAGGGCCAATTACATCAACAAATTCAACAAGATCTCACAGGATCCAACTTTATCCATCTACCTTATAGCTAAGTGGAAGAAACCAGATTTGAACTTGTGCACACAAGCCACCAAGCAATCTGCAATCTCTGTCTACCCACTTACAACTATCTGCAACAACTTACTTATCTTTTAGCTTATTAGCTTACTCTGCTATCCTCTCACTATCTTCCCATGCCTCTGTCTCTCCCCTAAACATCAACCTAGACTCTCTTTTATACACACTTGCCACAAGATGGCTTGAAAAAAATAATTAAATGACCCAGTCGGCCATACACTCTACAATGAGCACATATTAAATGCACTAGTCGGCTGCAATTAATAACAAAATACATAGGAAAACACATCAACCCAGATTTAGGTCCACACAAGATCCAATGCCACAAATCTGCAGGCCTCTGAACTCAGCACGATCCCAATGACCCCCTCAAATTATGGATGCAATCTAAAATGTCTGCCCATTCCATAAACATAAGTCAGTGAACCCCAACAACCTGTCGGTAAACAAGCACACTGAGAGCCAGACCACTCAATGAAAGACACAATCAAGAAAAACTCTACCGAATAGATACCACCAAGTAATATGCTACCAAGAAAGACACCACCAAGTTACACACACCGAGAAAATACCACCGAGCAGTGTACCCCAAGTAGAATATCACCAAAAATAGCAACACCGAGCACCACCGAGTCGAGTCACCGAGTTGAATAGTGAAGAAATACATCTTCCAACTGATAACTACCACCAAGTGACTGGGCACCTCAGATCTCCAACCAAGTTAACTACTAAAACATAAATCAAACCAAAACATGTTTTTGGTGACACAGGATTTCCAACTACCTCAGGATGCTCCTGCATCAGACACCCTAGGTACGAAAAGATGTTCTTAGAAGCTAGATGAACATATGTTGGGATTCAACACATAGATCCCAAACTGGTTCTTGATATACATGTCTTCTGAATCCTCAACCAATACTCTCTTCCCTCAATTATTATTTTGCTTCCTTTCACCACTAGCACTTGCTGATTTAGCTTCATATCCCTACACATTCATGTCTGCACCATCCACTGCAACCATTTCAGGTCTGCTACCAATGCTCAAGTTCCTCTTATTGAGCTCTGCATCCTTCAAAGGAATCAAAATAGACTTTTTCCCATCCTTTAGTATAGTAAAGGAATTTCTTTTACAGTCATGTACAGCCTCTCTATCATACTGCCAAGGTCTACCAAGTAAAATATGACAAGATCTCATCTCCACAATGTCACATAATACTTCATCTCTATAAGTACCAATGTAAAAACTTACCATGCACTGCTCTTTTACATCTACTGCATGACCAACTTGTAACCAACTTATCCTATAAGGACAAGGATGCCTCAACCTTTTCAATCCAAGTTTATGAACCATCTCTTCAGCAACTAGGTTGTCAATACTTCCTCCATCAAAAATCACATTACAACATTTACCATCAGATTTGCACACAGTCCTGATAAAATTCTTCCTTTGACAAAAATCAACTTGCTTTGAGGACAACAAAGTTCTCCTAAGCAAAAGATTCATACCCTCCACCTCAGGTTCATTCTCAGCAACTACATTCACCACAGCATTTCGGTGACTACCGACCTTCTTATCTGCACGAGGACATTCAAATGACCGGTGTCCTTCTTCTCCATAGTTGTAACAAGTACCTATGAATACACCTCTACCTATCTTTCTCCTTGGTTCAACAGGTTTTGGTTCATCTTCAACTTTTGGTTTATCCTTTATCGACTGCTCTTGCTTCTCTTTCCCTCGGGAATTACCATAATATCTTGTTTTCAACTTATCTTTTACCTTTAATGCATACTGATAAGCATCCTCTACAAAGTCAATCTTCAACATACCAATCTCATCCTGAATATTGAATTTTAGATCATTAACATATCTCACCACCTTTGACCATTATATATCTTCTGCCTTCAATGCATACTGATAAGTATCCTCTACATAATCAATCTTCAACATACCAATCTCATCTTGAATATTGAATTCCAGACCATTAACATATTTCGCCACCTTTTGCTTATAAAGTTCTCTATGCCCAAACTTAATAGTCAACTTGTAGAAATCCTCGATATAATCTTCCACAATCATCTCCTTCTATTTTAGATTCTTAAAAAATTCAAGTTCATAGTCGATAGGAATGAACTTAGCCTTTAGCTTTGCCACCATCAACCTCCACCGATTGACCTTCATCTCACCTTCTTCTTCTCGGTCCCTCTATAATTATTTCCACCATAAAGCAACATGACCCTTCAACTTAGTCTGTGCCAACCTCACTCTAAGTGGATCTTCAATGTCTTCTAGCTCAAAGTAGTCTTCTAATTCACCGATCCAATCAATCAGATCCTCGAGTCTCATTATACTTGAAAATTTGGAAACCTCCAATCGGTAGTTTGTACTCAACCGAGCTCTAGATCTTTGCAAATGATCATATATGTCTCCTCCATATCTCTCTATCTGATCAGCTCTATCATCTCTACTAGATTCAGTAACTTCAAAATCTTCAGCAGCTTCTTCATAACCATCATCCGTTCTTAGACCTCTATGAAATCCAACATTTTTGATACCTTCTATGATTTCATTCTTCATTGCCGCCATGTCATATCTGTATCTTTTTGTTATCCTTGCTTCCACCTCCTCAAAAAGATATGCAATCGCCCTAGGGTACAATCTTCTCAGAGACATCTCTCCAGATCTTTGAAAACCCTAAGCTCCGCAAGAAAAGAATCTGCAGCTCTGATACCACTTGATGCAGTCCAAGCTCGGAGGATCCAATAAAGGACTGTCCAAACTTGCAGCCAACAACAAGAACACACAGCGGAAACAACACAATGCAAGATATATCAATATCAACTTATATAATCTTAGAATTCCAATTACATGCAACATGTCAGAATGTAAGGTCTCCCCGATTAGGGCCAATTACATCAACAGATTCAACAAGATCTCGCAGGATCCAACTGTATCCATCTACATTTTAGCTAAGTGGAAGAAACTAGATATGAACTTGTGCTTGCAAGCCACCAAGCAATCAGTAATATCTGTTTACCCACTTACAACTATCTGCAACAAATTACTTATCTTTCAACTTATTAGCTTACTCTGCTATCCTTTCACTATCTTCCCATGCCTCTGTCTCTCCCCTAAACATCAACCTAGACTCTCTTTTATACACACTTTCCACAAGTCATCTTCAAAACAATAATTAAATGACCTAGTCGACCATACACTCTATAATGAACAGATATTAAATACACCAGTCGGCTAGAATTAATAACAAAATACATAGGAAAACACATCAACCTAGATTTAGGTCCACACAAGATCCAATGCCACAAATCCACATGCCTCAGAACTTAGCACGATCCCAATGACCCCCTCAAATCACAGATGCAATATCCAATGTCCGCCCAATCCAGAAACACAATCCAGTGAACCCCAACAACCAGTCGGTAAACAAGCACACCGAGAGCCAGACATCTCGGTGAAAGACACAACTGAGTAGAATTCCACCGAACAGATACCATTGAGTAATATGCTACCAAAAAAGACACCACCGAGCTACACACACTGATTAACTATCACCGAGAAGTGTACCCCGAGAAGAATATCACCAAAAATAGCAACACTGAGCACCACCGAGTCTAGTCACTGAGTTCAACAGTGAAACAATACATCTTCCAACCGAGAATTGCCACCAAGTGACCGAGCACCTCAGATATCCAACCAAGTTAACTACTAAAATAGAAATCAAACCAAAACATGTTTTTGGTGACACAGGATTCCCAACTACCCCAGGATGCTCCTGCATCACTTGGGTCAAAAGGTGCTTGTGTATTCTCATTTGCAATGTATATGGGTTGATATGAACCATGTTGCCTTTTGGAGGCTTGAGACCTTGTAAAGACTGGCATGGTGACTATATGAAAGTGCAATATTTTTTTTAATTTTTGAGAGGCTTTAGAATGAGAATGAAACCTAAGATATGCAATGACTTTATGCAAATGTAATCTTTGGATTTTTGATGATAATGAAAAGCAACCTATGGATTATAAAACTATGCATTTTGGATTTTTGACTTTGAAAACCTTTGAAAAAAGTACAAACCTAAGAGTGTAACCTTAGGAAATTGAATAGGGATCTTTACTTGAAAGGGACTAAAGAGGGACAAATGATAATTGGATAAAAAGGACTAGGTCAAATTCATCATGACACAGGTGAAGTTTGACCAATTGATAAAGGGATAATTGGGACAAAGGGACCAAGTCAAGATCATGTTTTCAATGAAATAAAGAAAGACTCTAGGATTTGGATTCTTTGTAGGATTTTGCAAAGTTTTTAAAAAGGTTCTAAGATGAGCTCTTTATGCAAATGAGACTATAATGAGGACTTGTAATGAGGACTAAATGCGAGAGGCTTTGAAATTGCAAATGCAAAGGGACTGATGCAGTGTATGCAAAAGGAGTTATGATATGAATATGAAGAAGGAAGACTACTAAGCATACCAAAAGGATCCAAAGTGAATGTTTTGAGATTATATATGTTCACAAAAAGTTTAAGACAAGGTGTTTGTGACAAATTTATCATTTATGAATGATCTTGAAAATGATTAAGAGTTTTTTTGAGAATTTTCTTTTTAAAGTTTGACACACTCACACAAGACACATCCGACATAATGGTTGTTGTAAAAAGTGAAACAAAACACACCATAAATTAGGCTATCCAGGAAAATATCTGTTGAATTCCCACTTGAACAAGTTCAGCCGCGCCTACTCATAGTAGGTATCCTAGAATCTTGGAGGCACGAGATCCTCCTTATAGTGAACTCACTTCTCAAGCACACCAAGATTTGAATCCAAAGGGACCGTTGTCTCTACTAAGAGCCGTGAAAATGTGGGATGTCTTAGTTGGTCTTAGACCTTCTGTGCTAGAAGATAGAAGGTTTTATGGGGCCACTAAAACATGAGGTATTTAGTCATGGAATTCGTTCTGAAGATAACATGTGAATCATACAAGGCACACATGGTAGCACAAGCACTATTGAGACATATAGCCCCACGAATACTAGGCACAAGAGATAGGCCTTTGAGAATTTAATCTTGAAGAGCTTTTTGATTATAGTGGGTCAGAAGAGGTTGGCTTTGCCTTGATCCCACTTGGGTTGTTCCCTCTTATCATCTCTGCTAAAGCTCTCACGAGGCAGGACCTCTAGAAGAATTGTATGAATTTATTTTACACCCAAGATCCACAAAGGTGAGGGGAGAGGATACGTTCATATAATTATTAGGATAAAAATCTAAAAAGCACTTCAAACACATAATCAAAGTTTTTCTTTTTAAGCACCAAATTGAAGTGTTTTCTAACTACTAAACAAGAACAAAAGTTTTGAAAGACACACAAGGTCTTCTTCAAGTGTCCTCCATAAAAAATATTAGTAGTTTATCATGTATCCTTTATCCCACGATTTCCAAGGTGCTATAAAGATCATTAGTAACACAGAAATTGTGCATGTCAAGTGCAGAAACAAATTTAGGAATGAAAAGACTCAGAATAGAGCATCAAAACAACCCATTTTACCAACTACGCAAAAACAACAACATACTGCACGGATCAGAGGACCAACTGCACAAGATAGAGGACTAAATGCGTAGGATCAGTGACCAAGTGCGCAACTTGTCATCAAGGGTTCAAAATAGAGCAAAAACTTGCAAAATTGATAACTTCTTACCAAATCAAGCATTTATCACTCAGTAACACATGCAGTTAGGGTTCATTTTATGCTATTTAGGAATGATTTGAAAATATCAAAACCAATTTATGATCCCCTAATTAGTCTATGTGCAGATTGAATTGATTTTGACACAACTTAACCAAGCAAACTTGCAATGAACCTTAAACTAGTTGAATGTTCGTTTTATGTCCCCAAATCAAGTGTGAATATTCATTTTAAGATCCTTTTCCACTTAATCAACTTGATTTGACACAATTGAATCAAATTAGGACTCATACTTAGGCTGGATTGTGAACTTGAAACAAATTGAAAGGAAACCGATTAACTAGCCTTGCATAGAATCCTAAACTAGATAAAGTTCATTTTAGGAGCACCAAACTTGAATGTGAGATTCATTTTAAGTACCCAAACTGAAATATGAGGTTTATTAACCAAATTAGGGTTCATTTGCACCATTTATGGTTCATTACAGCTTGAGAAAGGAAAGAACAAAAATAATAAAGAAGGAAATGCATATCTACTTCCTAAACCCTAATATAAGGATCCTAAACCCGCAAAATGCATTCAGGATGACCAAATGCACAACAAGTTTGATAAAGTGTGAAACTCTGGGCACCAAGTATGCAGAACTGAGAGCCAACTGCGCAGAAAGCGACCAATTGCCTAGGAATAGTGACCAACTGTGCAACTCTCTTCCATGACCTTGCAAATGCATAAAAACAACAAAAAATCAATCAGTTAGGCATGATTCACATCGGGTTCACCAAATGTAGGACCAAAAAAGGGGTTAGAAAGAATATCAAGGCAACCAAATTTTTTTTAACAATATGCAAACCTATCTAATCCTGTCCTAAAAGCCACTTGAAAAAAAATAATTCAAAACAACATAAAACCCCCTTTCAAGTATAACTCTCGTGTTCTCCTTTCTTCTCCATTGAATGGATTTGATGTTGCTCTTTGTCAATGACACAATGCACACATATTTGAAATTAAAAGTGATAGAAAGAATACTAGGAGATAGTGGTTCGCAAATAGAGGCAGAATTATCTCAATTTATAGAGATGAGAGACCAAATTGCAGAATTAGCAACTTGAATGTGAAAATTGGAAATTTGCATTGATTATGACACTTGGTAAAATTGATAGGGAAATATGTCATAATTATGACAAATTATGACACAATGGAGGCCATATTAGTGGATGGAAATATGTAAGGAATGTGAAGGAATGCATTCATAATCATCATATGATCTGTGAATCAACAACCAAGCATGCAACCTTCACAGATCATGACATGCCACCACACAAACCCTTGCATTATGATCCCTTACACTTGCTCATATAGGTTCACAAACATTCAATTTGAAGAGTCCTCATTGATGGTGGGATTGGATTAAACATTTGTACTTTAAAGGTCATCAAGCACTTAGGCTGCTCTGAATCCAGTATTGATGTCACAAGAAGTATCAACATCAGAGCCTATGATGAAGAAGAGAGATCATCCAAATATATTATCATTCTACCAGTCTGGATAGGTCCAGTTGTCAAGAACACTCCCTTCCAGATCCTAGACCTAGAATTGGGATACAACATGTTACTGGGGAGACAATGGATCCTTGAGACGCAAGATGTACCCTCCACATATCATCAGTGCATCAAGTTCCTACACTAGGGGGCAAAAATCATCATAGAGGGTAATCCAAACCCTTTCCAATACTGTAACGCTATCAAAATTAGTACTGACAACCAGGTTCCATCAAACCAAGAGGCAAGTATCCCTTCCACATCGAATTCAATTCCCAAATATGTCATGAGAAGAGTAAAAAAATATCTATTACTGACAAAGGATGTGGTGAATATAGCTACGAGGAAGCTTTCACTATCACAAACATGCCTCAAAGCCCAAGGTCATATGGCATGCCACAACCAACAATTACAA
>JAGRRI010042269.1:0-11528 GCA_018584345.1 Thuja plicata
TTTTGATCTATGGTGTCTTTTTGTAGTTTTATTAATGCTCTTGTATGTTTAGTCTGTAAGGCATTCTGAACATGCTGGTTACAAGGTAACTATGCAGTTATTTATGAGCTTCCTTCAAGGAAGGAGTCAGTCTTGTGTGTAATCCCAGAGGGCTAGATATTAATATGAAAATCTGATAGATAGATGTGAAAATGAAAGGATAGTTTGTAAGGCACTCTATCTAGGATCTTGTTTGTGTTCTTATTAATTGGTTTGCTATAGATTTACATTTCATTGGACTCGTTGCCTTGGATTAGGCACTGGTCTAAGTTTTGAAAAGTAGTTCTCATCATTAATCATTCCAATATTGAAAATCTTTTACTTTCTATTTATGAACATGAATGTCCAGAATCTATACTGAATAGTACAGACATTGTTGGTGATTCTTTAAAGAAATGAATCCATGGGTTAGCCTTCCTAGTTCTGAGAACTTAAAAAGGAGAAGGATTATAAGTCCTTAGTCTACTATGAGATTCTCTATGATTCAGTGAGTCAATAAGTAGGTACAACCACCTGAGTTTGTGGAGCTCGAAGTGAAGAAGGATTTCATCCTTGCTAATTAGCCTTTTACATGTAAGAATCTGTTTTGGGAATAGAGGTCAAGCATTGTTGATGTATTGTTGATTCTTGCAAGAAAAAGTGCTAACAGGTCTTATCACCATATTTCTATTTAAAGCAATCAATTAAATCATCCATTGACCCTACAGAATTATATGGTAACCCTCTGAACCAATCCCTAGCATCTTCTACTAAGGACTGAACAAAGAGTTTCATCAATACATCCTCATGCATAACTTCATAATCATCCATCATATTACAAAAATTATTGAAGTGTTCTTCACATGTGATTACATCGTTCCTAGCAAATCTAGGAAGCTTATCTTTAATGACACTTGGAACCTCATTAGGGTAACCATGAATATTATGAAAAGAAAATTTCTTGTACCTTTCGAAATGAGTAGACTTTCCTTGAAATGTAGTGTTGTCTTGAGAAGTAGAGGCTTTAGTGTTTGAGGTTGTAGCTGCTTCAGCACCAGGATGAACAAGCCTTTTTGTTTGTCTAAGAAAACCAGCCTTCTTCTTCATCTCCAAAGTAACTACCTCCAATTCTGCCTTCTCAATCTCTTTAGCTATGATATCTTTTTCAACTCTAGCTCTTTCAAGATCCATGTCCAATTTAGATATCTAATCTACTAGGACCTTGAAATATTTGGGTTCATTTATTGTAACCCCTATCATTCCTTGTTTTCCCTTGTATTTAGAGCCTTCATGATTAATCACTTGAATGACAGGTTCCTCTTCAAAATTCTGAGGCTTTTCAACATAATTCATTTCTTCTAACTCTAATAGCTTCCTCATTCTCTGTTCAAGGAAAACTTGATCCTTTCTAACTTGATTTTTGCTTTTCTTTTCTCTTTTTTGTCTGATAGTTACTTGCTCCTAGATTATTATTTTTTCTACTTCAGCAAGTTTAGCAGCCATGTTGTTAGGATCTAAAAGAGTAGAAATAGATTCTTCTTCCTCTCCTTCATTAGGAGAACTATAATGTCCATAAGTACCTAGTATTTCATCTGCAACTTCCTCATATTTTGATGCATTTCCTTCATGACTACGGTGGACTATTCTTTCTTCCCTAATGTCTTCCCTTTATCTTTCATCTTTAGGGGTATCTCTGGTATCCCTTTCTCTTCAAGGTTGGTTATACTTGGATGTAGTTGGGAAATCATTTCCCAACCTCTCTTCAGGATGTCTTTTTGACCAAGACCTGGTGCCTCTGTAACTCATATTAGAAAGTGTGTAACACAAAAACTTCAATACTCAGCACTGCTGCAAATAAAATGTTAGAGTCACCACCCAACAGTAGTTGGTATCACAACACTAACAAATATTAATAACACTCAAGTACCTATGGAACACACATATGCATCATAAATACTCATGTAGTAAGTCAGAAAACTTGCAACTCAGTGGATAACACAATGGATAGACTCAATTTTGAGAAAACATATATTAAGTATGATGAAACTGATTCCTTATTTAGTATGACATAGATATATGCAATATGACAATATGCAAAAGATGAAAGAACTTTCAATCCTATCTTGACACAATTTGAAATTACATTTTCTATATCCTAGACTTAAAACAAAATATAAGCCTAATGCTCTTCAATATTTCTCCCAATTCTCTAGCCCCTCCAAATGATCTTGAAAAATTCCTTTATAAAACTAGGATTACAACAAGCATTAGACCTGATGGTGTTTGAAAATGTTTATACTATCTAAAGCTACCATTGTTCCTTGACAATGATGTTATGAGTAGTTAGCTCCAAGTATGGAAGCTCTGCAACACAATTGGACAAACTATAGGGACAAGACTTCTCTTTGCACTTCTGGCTATGCAAAACCAAGGTGGGTACACCTAATCTAGATAACACAACTCTTTAAAACTCTTATTCACTCTGGATTACAACAAAAAATAATGTTAAGAAAGTGCTAAATACTAACCATGCATTTATTGACTCTCTATTACCAAGTAGGACACACAACCAAAAACCATAGGATATGGAGGAACTTAGTAATGGTTTTGATGTAAAATTTGTAGAATATACCCAAACCCTACTAGACATGCATCAGCAAAGACTAGAAAAATCTTTTGATCAGTGCCTTATCCATTGGGCAACTACTTCAATCCAAGTACTAAAAATAGAAGATAACCTATTGGCAAGGGCTCACAGCCATCAATACAAGTATCTTTGATCACACACTTTCTTATAAGATCCCTATGCGTATACATCAAAAAAATTTATATTTCACCCAAAGCATGTTTAATCTAATCCTAAATTAGAACTATGGAATGGAATATACACACAAATAACTCTATGTATTGGACTAGAAAATCCAAAACTCATGCAATGAAATCCAAGGAGAGACTTGAAACTGAGATAATTGTATTAAGTATAATGAGTCCAAATCTATAACAATATGATTGAATAAATACACCATTCAATAACCTACAAAAAATCAAGAAGTATCTATCTTCTCATGAAATACATTTTGATACAAACCTGATATATCCTTGGAACTCAAACTTTTGAACAAACACTCAAGCTAAAAATTTTGGAACCCTCAATACCGAGAAAGGAAAGCCATTAGTAGAAGGATGAAACCCTAGTATAGGGTTCTCAACCACTATCCTTATGATAAATCAATGCAAATCATATCTTGTAATCTGATCTTTCTCCAAAAGATCACCCAAAAACTATTTTGACTAACCACTTGCCAACTTACAAGCAAAGATCCAATCACATAAATGTAGAATACTCATGTTTAGGAAGAAACATCCTAAAAATAGTAAGTGAGATCAAAGATCCATGAGGTAGTCATCCTATATTAAATGCGTTCAAACCATTGAACATAACCTCAAACAAACAAACAATGCCATTAAGATAGATATGGGGAAAAAAGGACCTCGACCCACTCCCCTACAAGTCTGAGAAAATGCATCCTGCTGAAATGCACAAAGAAGTGTAAAAATTAAAATATTCCATATAACATCTAACTCCTCTAGTGATGAATTCTTCATTGGTCAATATCACGATCCTTTTGCATCTTTAAAACAATACCATTCATGCACTTTACGTAATAAGGGAACCAAGCAAAAAATATAGTAATCTTTGCCTAGTCAAACTACATTAACGTCCACATGGAAACATCTCATTGGGCCTTGGAACCATCTATCTACATTTTCCTGTGCAAGCGCCACACTCTCACCTTGTCACCAATCTGGACACATGTCATGCATTTCACTACCATGTGATGCCTATCATCCTCGCATCTTTCCCTCACATGGTAGCGCATCACCATTGGATCTCAGTCTGCCTTCAACAATATTTTTTGTTCACCACCACGTTTCACCATCTGATTTGACCCATCTTTTGGTCCCACCTAAGCATTCTATCAAATGTGCCACATTTAACCACCTTACTCATTGGAACCTCTGTTTCCTATCTGTCCAACTTGTCAAACCTGCCACACGTTGCACCTGCGCTACTACGCAATCCGACTAGACCTGTGGTGACTCAAATTGTGCCATCGCACCTTGCTCACACCTGTCAAATTCTTGATCTCATCATGTGATCTTTATTTGACACAGGCCCACCAAAATATCGTTTCTGTCCGCAAGCTGGTTGCCACTAACCGCAACAGTTACAAGTCATCGGCCAAAAAGGTGCTTGCCTTTCAGTACTTAACAATTGCGGGATGTGATATAAAAACATCAAAGTTACTCGACACACAACAAATGTGGGATATATGACCTGAAGTGTTTAAAACATAAAACAAACCACCGAATACATAAAGACCTAATCGATTTTCTTAACTCTACAGAGATGGCCAAAAGGGAACAAAGCACCACCACCACACCCTCTGCAACCAATTTATGAAAAAAAATAGATAGGAAACACTTGGACACAAGTGAGAAATCCCAAGCAGCGTTACCGAGAAACCTGAATAGAATCACTGAGAAACATATTGTAAACCGAGCACTAAGGGTAAACCGAGCACTAGTATGAACCGATCACTTACCTTAACACCTTTTCACCATTTTTGGTTGCTAGTTCCATGGAAGCCATAATTTCTTTAACAAATCTAATAGTGTCTCTGACCGGTATGCATATCTCTTGTAGGCATAGAAAGGATCCATAATCTCAGGGATAAGAAAGCCACTCAAAAAATGGAAAGGAAACCTAGCCTAAAATAGAAAATAGGAAACAACAGAAGGAAAACCTACTTTTAAAACTACAGAGACCTATTTACAACTACTGTTCATGGATTTGATACTCGAAGAGAAGAAAAATTTCAAGAATTTCCTATTAACAGGAAATTCCAAAGCATTTCCAACCAAGTCCTTGAGAATATATGAATCTAAACCCCATTTACTATCAATAACATATGGTCCAAGTCAAATAGGATCAAATTTACCATGTCTTCCTCTGTCTCCAAGTCTGTCATTCCACATCAACACCAAATCATCAACTTCAAAATTTATTACCATTGTTCTTTTGTCAAACAGGTTCTTATACTGCAACTGCAATTGAACATTCTTTTCATGTGCATCCCTCCTTGATTCATCAAGTTATATCAAGTCCTCCATCCTAATTCTCATATCATCATCCATCTCTTCATCATATTCTTAGAAAATCTTGTACATCTGCAACAGACTTTTTAAGGAACCCTAGCATGACTTCCATAGACCAAATCAAAGGGTACACAACCAATTTCTTTCTTGATTTTGTCAGCCCACAGTGCTAACTATAACTTTGAATCCCAAGATTTCTTGCTTTTGTCCAACATTCTCTTAAGTATCTTGATCAAACTTTTATTACTGGATTCAGCCTGGCCATTCCCTTGTGGTTGATATGGAGATGAGTAAGAGATTCAGATCCCATACTAGTGGTAGAAAGCACTAAACTCTTCTAATCTAAACACATTGCATTGTCCACCACAATACTCTTAGGGCATCCAAATCTAGTCAAAACATTTTGTAGCATGAAATTAGTCACAACCTTACTAGTAGCCTTTCTTGT
Organism: Thuja plicata; assembly: GCA_018584345.1. Lineage (NCBI taxonomy): Eukaryota > Viridiplantae > Streptophyta > Pinopsida > Cupressales > Cupressaceae > Thuja > Thuja plicata. Next base: position 5,627 of record JAGRRI010042269.1, read on the forward strand.
GGGAATTTTTTCAACCCATTTAGTGGATATTCTTCCCAAAGTGATAAGGAGGCTAGTGGATATTCTTCACAAAGTAATAAGACCTGCCCAAGTAGGATTTGTGAAGGGGAGATACATATTAGAGAATGTGATCACCTGATGGGAGACTATGGAGTGGGAAATAACCTCAAGATAACAAGTCAGCATGTTGTTGATAGACTATGAAAAGGCATATGACAGGATAGAATGAAAGTTTATTATGACAATGCTAGAAGCTCTAGGATTCCCTAAAGAATTCAATCATATGGTTTTTAATTTAATGAAGGGGGATGTATAGCAGTAGTAGAAGTTAATGGGAAGTGATCTGAATCCTTCCACCTATCCATATTTATAAGGCAAGGTTAGCCACTAGTACCGGCCCTATTTGTGATAGCGACAGACTCCTTATTCTAGATTCTCAAAAAAAAATTATCTCCCCAAGAGTCAAGGGAGTCAAAATACCCAATGTTGAGGAGTTGACTAATGTTTAGTTTGTAGATGACACCTCTATGATGATAGAGATATGTAAAAATAACTTTAAACACCTCATGGACAAGCTGGACATAATCCACTTGGCCTGAGGAAGCATGGTTTTCATCCCTAAATAAACCTTGCTTGGATGGGAAGACTCACCATCAGGGTGGTGCAATCAATTTGAATTCTCATTGGGAAGGCCTCTACAACAAGTCTGATACTTAGGCATTCCATTTTCTGGTAAACTTGATTTAAAAAACATGTGGGATTGGGTGAAGAACAAGATAGAAGGGAAGCTGGATAAATGGAATAACATATTCCTTTCTTTGGTAGGGAGAATTCAAGTTTGTCAAAAGATTCTGGCTGCATACCCTAATAATACTCTTCAGCCTAGCTCTTTAATAAATCATAGATTAACTTTATACATCAAACTACTAGAGACTATTTTTGGTTAGATGGTAAAGGTAAGAAGAAAACTCATGTTGTAAGATGGGACTGGTGCACAAGAGAAACTGAGCAACGGGGATTAGGATTGAATGATCTTAGATGATAGGGTATTGATCTTTCTCTAAAATGGATAGCCAAAGCTACACAATGGAATGAGCCTTGGAAGATCCTGATAAGAAAAAACATTATCAAGGCTACCCCAACTAATTTTAAGTACTACAAAAACTTTCCACTAATTGATATCATGTCAGGGAAATTCAAATTAAGAGTAATAGGATTAACATTTTTCAGTCTATCTGGAAGGGATGGGAGGAAGTAAGATCTAGTTTATCAGGTTATGGTATTTTTGACCAGAAGAAGAATGTGTGTTGGGAGAGATCCATCTGGTGGAACCTCTACAAAGGTGATAAACCTTTGGCTCATTTGCAAGGATTCTCTGCAAGGAAATGGAACTCCTTGGGAGTAAGCTAATTCTCAGATATAATAAAGGACAGGGATCCGATATCCTGGGATGACCTTGTATCCAAATATGATATACCCCTCTTTCATTGGATGACCTACACTACTCTAAGGGAGGCATGCTTAACTCTCAATCTCCCTAGAGTCACTTTGGTAGTGTCAGATAGACTTGATCTACTCAAGTGGTATGATGGAACTCCTCTTTGGAACACTAGAGCCAAGGCTATTTATAAGATACTTTCTAACACTGATACCATATATGAGCATCTGAATGATAAGTGAAATCATAACCTTGACTATAATACCCTGAGTAAATATGTTGTGAAACTATGGCACACCCCTGGTTAACCTAAAGTGCTTTGTTTCATGTGGCATTTTCTTCTACAAAGGTTGCCACTAAAGAAACCATCTGGAGATCCAAATGTCTTCTCCTTTTGTACAGAACCCAAATTTATCTGGCTTATCTTCTTTGATTGTCATTTCACTATAGTCATGTGGAGCCTATTTGGACCGAAACTAAATAGTAAATTTCATATACTAGATATCTTTTCTGGGAATCTGATGGGATTGGATAAAAGATGCAATATTTTCTGGTCAACTCTTTCCTTTCACATTCTTTGGCATATTTGGAAATTTAGGAATGATGATGTTTTTAATACTAGAAGTAAAGTTCTTACTGAGTCTCTACAGAGACTCATTTCATTTAATGTTGCCTCGCAGGTCACCATGATTTTCAAGGAGAAAGAACACAAAGAATTGAAATTCTTCAAAGAGGTAAGGAATGTGCTTGATAGAGAGCATATTTCATGTAAGATGTCTACCAAAGCTGGGGGGAATTTGATTATGATATCACCACAAGGAAGATGTTGCAACATATCAAAGACCATAAAAGGCTAACATGGAACCAGAAAGATAAAGGAACTATGACAACACAAGGAAACGCCGAAGGAGCAGAAACTATGGCTAATAAACAAGAAGAAGGAAATAATGATTCGACAAGATCTAGGCAGGTACCTCAAGATCATACATCACTTGGCACACCCATTCTCAAGGATCCTAGGATTGGATTATAATATTATGCACTCATCTTTGTGCACCATCCACTACCTTGGGAGGCTTATATGTTAAATCCATATAATTATATATTGCAGGACAACTTGAAGCTCAAATAGGTAGATCATCAATTGCCATGGACAACATGGTTTCCTAGATAGAGTTTAATTAACAATGGTCTGAAGTCTAACATTTTGTAATTAGTATGATTTATTTTTGTCTGCATGATACTTTGACTCCCTCCCTATGAAAAGGGAAGATGTATTTTTTTGTAATTTGGTAATCCGGTACTTGATACAACTGTAAACACTCGATGAATTCTCTGTTTAATATATTATATTTAATAGAAAAAAAATTAAAATAATAATAATAACAATAATAATAATAATAATAATAATAATAATAATAATAATAATAATAATAATAATAATAATAATAATAATAATAATAATAATAATAATAATAATAATAATAATAATAGTAATAAATCCTTGAAAAAAATATTTAATTTAATAGCTTATTTATATAATAATAAATCTAAATACATTAATAAATATATTTTCAACATTTTTTTATTAAAGTGTGGGTTTACTTAAAAATAACAGGTTCAAGATATCTAAATTCAATGTGAATTTATGTTTATGGCAAATGTGGGTGAAAATATAACGTACATGTATAATCTTTTAGACTACTATAATTGTTGTTTGCGATCTTCACAATTTTAATATATAAATTAGATAAAACTGCTACGTCTTTATCATTTATAATTACATAATTTTTTAGGGGAAAAATGTATTAGAAATTTAACTTTATTTTTTTAAAGGAGATTTTAAAATTTAATAGTACTTAATTTATGTTAACTAGAAAAAAAAACGTAGGTTCTTATAATGCAACAATTACGCATTTAAATTCTCCTTAAATTTGTTATAGGTGTTAGAAATTGAAGTCTTCTTCACTTGAAGGTATTTCTATAGGAAAGCAAGGAAACATATTTTGATTCATAAACTTTCTTATTAATAAGACCTAATTAATGGTCAACAAAATAGATAGTCCCATCCCCAAAATAACAAATAAAACCTTGTTTATCATGAAAAGGAAGAAACATCTAATTTATAGAAAATAATCCATCTTTCCTTAAAAAAATTTAAAAATAAGAATAAAAATGCATATGTATTTCACCTAAAATCATGCACCATTTTACACCACCCAATCAAGAGACTTTTTTCCTTAAAAATGTTAAGGTTATGATTATTTGACCTAATGAAGAAATGTCACTGGTAAAGATATTGTCGCTAAAGAGTCATAACATGAACAATGGCTAATGTTTATTTCCTTCTCATATGTAGATTTTACCATATTTCTATTGCACATGTCTTTCTAGGAAAACTGAAAGGTCTTCCATCTTGCATCATTAAGGTTTTGATTAATTATGTTGATGCAAAAATGTCACCCTAATAGATATGACCAATAATAAGTCATTACATGAAGTATGACTAATATTTATTTCCTTCTCGCAAGTGGATAATTTTAGCACATGTCTATTGCACGTCTTTCTAGAAAAAATTAAAGGCCTTCATCTTGAATCCATACAACCATAATGTTAACCCTCAATGTTTCACTTTGAATGATAAATATTTCAATCTAGATATTGGCAAACAAATATCTGTATAATGATATTAGCTCTTGAAAAGGGAAATCGTCATTCGTGGCTTGTGGAAACCATTATTGCATGCTTTGTTACATCATAGACCTATGTCTTTATGTGTCTTATTACAAGCGAATTACTAGTTTATCTCCTATGGAAATGAAAAATATTCAAATGCTAGATGCTTCAATGGCATTAAGTTTATTTATTAACAAAATAAGGTCTTTTAGGTGCTCATTTTTTACATCCCAACTACTCATTTTATTTTAGAATGCATTCAACTAGTAGCTCACATGCAATAAAGTGAGGGATAGTTGTAATGGTGAAATTGCATACATCCACTTTTCCCTAACTAATTTTGGGTTTTCTTTGGTTATAGTATCCTAAGTTTACTAACTAGCTTACATCTTACATTTTCTTACATAAATTAAACCCGTGGCACCAAACATTTCAATCTCATTTATAATTAATCCTTAGAGATTTTATTATTGATCCTCTTGCTTACTTTTCATCGCCCTAGATATGATTTATGAGTGCAAAATTTTGTACAATCAAATATTATTCTCGCCATTAAACATTTAAAATTAAAATTATAATGTCTTTGATACTTTACAAGTCATTGTAAGCCAACTTAGAACATATTACATCAATTTGTGTGCTTGGGTATTGTATTAGAAAACATTCATCAATTCATTTTTAAAAAAATCTTGGAGCTATTAAGGAGCATGCTAGGCCAATCAAAAGAATTATCAAAGAACATTTAAGTGAACATTCTAAGATAATTTAGCAAATATTTATTGTAGGTGTTTGATTGAGGAGAACTAAGCCATAATGATTCAATAGATTATTTAAACATGTTTGTAAGCAGCAACATTCTTTATACGAATATGAAAATTGAAATATGGTAAACAAATTCTAGTATAAAAAAATGTCCTTAATTAGATTTATGACTTTTAAATCTAAATCTATGTACTTAAATAAGCCTACATGCACTTATATACTACAACAACTTTAATAAACTTATTAGACAATCATAAATTGTACATGTCAAATCAGTATATTTTTTAACTTCCAAAGAAAAATATCTTCAAATTCCAATGTGATTGCCTAAACATAAATTTCTAACAATTTTAATTACTGAAATAACCCTGAAATTTAATTTAGTTCCTCATTTATTGTTTCATTTAAAAATAAAATGTTGATAGGATTGCATAAAAATCAAACTCATTTGGCTCACCCATATGATTCCGTCCACGATGACCAAGCCCGTGAAAAGAAGTTTCTCCCGACTCGGTTGCCACACGGCCAGTTCTTCACTTGGTAGTTGAATTAGGAGCCGTCTTTCAAAAAATATGGAGTCAAATCTTAATTAACGGACCGACCTTTTGCAATGAGTCCGAAGTTACGAACGTTGACGGAATCAGTCGGGAAGGATTTTTCGCTCGTGCTATAAATACATTCAAATAACAATGGGCATCATTCCAAACATAATTACTTCTTAGTTTTGTTGGGTTTCTGTCTTCTGCCATAAAAAAAAAATAATGGCCAATCTCGATGAGATTAAGAGAATATATGAAATTATAGATGAAAATGCTGATGGAGTTGTGAGTGTTGGTGAAATCAGTGGCTTCGTAAACAAACTTGGAATTACAATTTCGGAACAAGATATCACAAGTATGTTGATCAGTTCTCTGTGCAAAGACGAAGAGAATTGTAGGTGTGTGCGATTTGAAGAATTTGTGCATTTATATGAGTCCATCTTGAGTAATAAAGAGACAGAATTAGAAGATGAATCAAAGGATTTGA
>JAGRRI010042335.1:0-10642 GCA_018584345.1 Thuja plicata
ATCATCAACACATGGAATGAATTAAAATACTCTCACAAGAATATCCATTAAATGAACTCAAACACACAGATTCAATTCCTTCCATATATTTCATTATACTCTCATTGCATGACAGGCAAAAAACTTACAGTTTCAAAATTTTGTAGATATCATATCCCAACATAAACTCAAAAAATAAAATTACCCTTTCTTTATCCTTTTTCAATCCTCAATTAGTTTTTTCCTAAAATATATATAGTCTCTTGGCATAACCAGAGATGTCCCCCTAAAAACCCGACCTCTCGACAAATAGTTATACAACTAAAACATTATTTTCAAGACATGTGTCCCCGGTATTCAACTTAAAACATGAAAAGATAACTAAACATCTAAATCATATTCTTTCTAAGTAGCTTGATCTTCCTCTTGCATTGTGCCATATGCATTTTTCCAATCTTTGTACGCATTTACAAGCTCTTGGATGACCGGAAAATTGGGGTTCTTTAGATTGAGCTGCATCTTCAGGGCCTCTTGTTCCCATTTTAACTTCACTACCATGTCCAAGTGTTTAGGGAGTTGCTCAACACAGAAGTACAACGGAGACTCGATTCGCGCCACCTTGGTGAAGTCCGCTGGTGTCGGGTTTCCCTCGATCTTAATTGATTCCATATTCATTTTAAATGCTCTATCCACAACATCCATGTCCTGCTCCACTTTTACATCATGTCGTATATATGTGGCATTAATAGCCCTAACATCATTCACTAGGACTTCTCGTAGCTCCTTCATCTTTGTCTCCATTCTTTTAGCCTCTATTATGGTCGTTCTAAATGCAGAGTTCCACCAACCAATGTTCCTTTTAGGGGGAAAAACCATGCATTCATCTACCATTTTCAAAGGCCTTACTGCTAAGAACTTTGGTGTCCTGTACCTCTCAATTTCTTGGATTTGGTTTACCACAGCAATCCATTTTGATTCATCGACCTCCCACATTCGGATTTGAGTTTGCAGTTCCCCAAGTAATGCCTCCACATAATTAAACACTACTTGGGATTCCCGGATGAGATTGCTTCCATCTTTTATTATTTCTTTAATCCAATTATCAACAGTAGTAGCTAGTGCCTTACTCCATTGAATTTGGCTCAACAACTTTTTGCTTTCGGGAGAAGTGGGATCAAATATTTGGGGTGCTTAAGCTAAGGGCAGTGGTCCAAAATTGCTAAAGGCGTCAATGTATCCTTTCATGGATCTGATTATTTTCTTCAGTTCCTTCTTGTCCCTTTCATACTTCAACGAGTGAATTAACATTTTTCTGAGTCGATTCCTTGAAATGCTGGTTAGTGACTTCCCTATCCATGATCCCTAAATCAACCTGCATTATTTTGAAGTCCTCAACTGTTAGATATTTCCCTTCCTCCTTGGGTTTATACATAGCGACCCCAACAGACCATCACACATTCTTTGAGTCTGTCAATACCCTTGTAGTATTTTTCATCTTTTTCACCTGAGGATTCTTTTCTGTGTACTTGCTTTCCATATCCTTAATGAGAATTGAAAGTGGTACCAAGCTGTGTTTCTTATTCACCGATGTTGTCAACCATTTTAGTGTAGCATCAAATGTAGTTTCCTCCTCAGGGGGCTTCATAGGAGTGGCCATGATCTCCAAGATTGAATCATCTAGTTTAAAGAGATCCTTGTTCAGTTGGTCTTCATCTAAAACCTGAGAGTCTGGGTTCTGCTCTTTCTCTTTGTCCAAATCTACATAAACTACTCCTTCATCGTCCATCTTGTTTTTCTTTTGGGACCTAGTCCTGGGTCTGGTTTTATGGGGCATAAAAAGGGCAGGAACATGTCTAATGGTATGCTTGCAATGGGTATATATCATACTTTGTGTTTCCTCTTTACCTGCATCATCAACGGGAACAGAGATATTAGAAACATGAACTGGAGAAGATAAAGGGATCTTTTCATATCTATCCGATTGAGATTTCTATCATTTCATTCCTCTTTTCTGCTTCAAACATTTTTTAGTGAGTCTGATTACACTCTGAGTTCTTCATTGTATATTATCTTCTTCTTGAGTCTAGTCAATCACAAGCTTTGGTGACTCAGACAATTTTTCATATCCTGGGTCAACAATGTTTGAACCATCATCTTCTATTCTCTCAACATTTATTTTCACTTGGAAAGAGGCAATCTAAAATAACTGAACCCTACAGTGTTCTCTTCTTGTAACCTCTGCTTCTTTAAGGCGATCTTCCCAAAAGTCTTCAAGATTCGGCATCAACAAGATTTGAGCCTTTAACCCCAAGGTTTGTTTAACAAAACCTTTATTATCAAACCCTTTCCTTTCAAAATAGTACTTGAAACTAAAACTACGCAAGTCGTAACATATATTGATTGCATCTGTCATTGATTTGCATGAGAATCGGCCCAACTTGACAGGAAAAACATCTTCCCATTTCTCCTCAAGAAGGAACATTTTTACAACTGTAGAGAGTTGCGTGCAAATTTCTACCTAGACAAAACAATCAAAAGGGTACCTGGATAATTTCACAGGTTCGTCTTCGAAACCTCCGACCTGAATGTATGTGAAATGCGGGTACTAGATGTAAAAACCCTCATACATTTGTATCAATTTCTAGGCCTCCTATGTCATTCTCCTATTAGATAGCCCACCCAATTCAAAACATAAACTTCCCATGAACACATCATGCATTTGCCTATAATTTTCCAATATCTTTCTCTTCTATAGCATGGGGTAATATTCAAACACAGAAATATCCTTTGCCCAAGGTTAATGTGGAATTCCTGTCAATTATTTACTACATGCAAGACAATACATAAGGTATGAAGACATAAAGAAATCATTCCCATTTAACTGAGACATTTTGAGTTGTTCTCTCATTGAATTGGCAATCAGTTCACCCCAATCTAAAAATTGGTGACCTTTCAAAATAATCTAAATATAAAAATACATCCACTCGGCAAACTGGGTAAGATTTCGACGAACCTCTAACTCTATGCAGTAACACCATAACATCATAAACATAGGGTTTAATATGATCCTTGTTAAGGTGTTTGGGTAACCGAGAACCTCCTTTGTGAGGATTATGCAACCATCTCTTGGCTATAATAGTCTGGTTTTTATCAACCTCTTTGTTGAATTTAACAATTGACTGGGAAGGAGAGAACTCAGATAAATTATGATTAGGAATTCTAAGTGCAGAGACTATGATTTCCCTATTAACAAATAGTATAACTTCCCCATCTTTCTTCTTTATGCATTTAGTTCTACTATCATACCCATTTATACATTCTTGAAGTTAATGTTATGAACCATAATAGCAGAGAAACATAAGATTCTTAACACAAAACATAAAAGAATGGATGACACAAAAAAACAGTAATATTTATCTTGGGAAAACCCTTCAACTTGAGGGGAAAAACTCAACCACACTAGAAATGATGCTTTATTGATAAAATAATAGAGATTTGTGTACAATGCTTCAAACTGAACCAGCAAAATATCTACTACACACATAATCAACAATATAATGTGTGATTAACACCTCACCAATGCACAAGACAAAGAAATATATAGAAGACTTGTACACAGATCTCTATTATTTTACCAGGAATTGAAGAAGCAAAACATGACAGAATAAAGAACAATAAGACACTAATATTTATCCTGGGAAAACCCTCCAACTTGAGGGGAAAAACCCAGCCACACAAGAAATGATGCTTTATTGATAAAATAATAGAGATCTGTGTACAATGCTTCAAACTGAACAAACAAAATATCTACTACACACAAAACCAGCAATATAATGCGTGACTAACACCTCACCAATGCACAAGACAAAGAAATATATAGAAGACTTGTCACTTGACTCTTCATCTTCGAAACTGAAGACTCTTTATATTCCAAGCATAAGTCTCTTCATTTCAAATGGATGTCTCTTCACATCTCCATGCAAGTCATTTCAATTTCCAAATGCAAGACCCTTCGCATTTCTTGGACAAGTGATTCGCCTTCAAGAGAAAGATAACTCCCAACGCTAGATAACATCAACAAACTGGGGTCGTTTGAATATTGTAATCGAACCTTCTCCATGTCGTTGGAAATGGTTAATCACATAGTATTGATTCGGTTAATATGGTTAGTATTATACTGTTTAATATAATATTTTTTATTAGAATTTGATTTGGGTAATATTGTTAATGTTATTTATATTGGTTAATATTTTTTTGATTAGTAATATAATAATATTTTTAATCAATTTTTTTTTTATCAATGAAAAGTTTATTTTATTATTAATAATTAACTGGGAGATGCTTGGCCCGGTTCAAGGGTAGTAACAACAAGGGTACCACCATCCTTGAAGAGGCTAAAACAGTGAGATCCATTAGCAAATCACTAAAAACAGCAACACAAACTAAGAAAGTAAACTCAATGATCCTAAACTTTGTCTCGTGCCTTAGTGTGAGATCGAAGGATCATATCAAAGGACGAATCCTTCAACTTCCTCTCCTTTTTCCTTTTCACTGTCTACCAACCATCTTCAACTCGAGCGACTTCGTTCTCCCATCCAACAGATTTATTGTCGGGAAGTCGCTCATGGTCTTCTGCCTCTGAAACTTCCTGTTGAGCCTGATCTTACCTAGTTGTGTTTACCTCGGGCACCTGAGAGCCCCGTGACTTACATTTTTATTTGCCCTCAGGAGTACCAACACCAATACTCGATTGTAGTTCCCTATCCACCCCTACCAACATTGTGGTTTTGTTATGTGTTGTTGTTTGCACCTCCTGCGGAGTAGATTCTATAGTTTTTTGTATTTGTTCCCCCATAACAACCTGGGATAAGCTCTTTTGTTTCTCCCCTTTCTTTTCTACCATGTAGTGTTGTAGCGCAACATCTTTCCGCCAAGAAGCATACTTCTTTGATTTGACTTTATCACATTTCACAGCCATATGCCCTGTTTAGAAGCATGATCTGCATCTAATGGATATACCTTCATAATCCAATGTCTATACCCAACAACCTTTGGAGGTTTTGATCTTGATTTCTGCGGGAAGCCCTTCAATAGTATCTATTTCCACTAAGATACGTGCAAAGGTAGAATGATACAAATTTGACGAATTCTCGTCCACCATCAGAAAACTCCCGAGCATGTCCCCAATCGCTTCAAGACAAGAATCAAACCATAAATGGAGAGGAAGATTTGGAAGCCTTACCCAGATTGGAATTTTGTCAAACACTTTAGAACTTGGACTAAAATTTGGGTGTCAAGGTTTTAGCATAAGTGCATAATTCTCTTCCCAACACCAAACCTGGTCACACAGAATCATGTTTTTGTCTTGAATCTTTTCGAAAACAACAGTGAAGAAACCCTTACTTGTAGGGTAGATTTGAACCCAACCAGTGAGTATGGGCACTCAGTTGTTAGATATCCAGGTATGAAGTTGCAAGCTTGGCCAAAAAACTCTAAATCGTGGAAATAATCCCAACTTAGAAAAAACAACTAGGTTGTGGGCCACTTCTTCATCTGCCTCCTTATCCAGATCCACAGATATCTCCTTGGTGGATGTTGGCACAAGCTTCCCATCTGATAAACCTATCTGTTGATGAAACCCTAAACGTTTCTTGGCAGGTCGTGAGTAGGCCCGTGTCTTAGACCCCACAGACCTCACCCTTTTGTCTCTGTTTTCGATGGCACAAACCCCACCATGGACTGGGTTGTCGCTGTTATTGTTGGCATTTTGCAAGCCATCAAACACTGTCGTTGCATTAGAATGGGGTCTCGTAAGCAAAGGGCCCCCAACCCCTATTGTTTTCCCGTGACTTGCACAACCTGAGTCGACTTCGTCCGTGGGTCGGCAGAAAGGGAGGTGCCTCCCATTTCAAAATAGACCTCCCGCCGCTACAAACGCTCCAACAAAGTGGAGCCATTCTCCTTCAAACCCCTTGGACTCCTCCTAGCTTCAAAGATGGACATGGTCGGGCAGAGTGGAACGGGTGAGAGATTTTGACCCTATTTTTGGGGAGGGAGAAAGAAACCCTAGCCACCACGGCAGAGAGATTCAACCCACTCTGCAGAGCCATCAGCCTCCGACGCTAATATTTTATTTTATCAAGGAAATTTGGATTGCATTTCTTAAGTGTCAAGTAATTATTATTAAATGTTATTCACAATATTTTCAAGCAAATATTATTATTGATATTGTATTGTATATTGATTAATAGTATCTATATATTAATTAATAATATACTATTGATTAGTAATATTATGTTGACATATTACTTGTATATTTACTATTACTATTAATATAATTATTTATCTATGATATTGATTAATTATTATGGATTCATGTTTTTATTGATATAAGGAGTTTAAGCATATATTTATATTCAAAGAGATGTGTATTTGAATAAATTATATATATGCATTGAAATACATTGATATTGTACATATGTCGATTACGACTCATGACACTATTAGTACCATTATGCCTTTTCCTTCTAAATGGCCTCTAACTTGGAATGTATGTTGGGGAAATCCTTTTAAGGTGGCGAAAAAGCCTCGATCGGAGTCATTGCCAAGGTCCTCTTTATTGATGTGTTTCTTACTGAATCCTTCTTCAATTTGGAAAAGGGAATTGTCATAAACTATACTTTCTTCAAATTCAAATAATGGGTTGTGTGTGGCATTACAATTACCATTACCCTTAGGTTTTATGGTTTCCTCATTTCTTTCTCGATAATGCATTCCTGTGCGTTCTCCCTTTTTAAAAGGAGGTGTAAGTGCTTCCTTACTAGACAGGGTTTCGTGTGGAATCTCTTTTTCCCATCTTCTTATTGTTATCCCTCCATTTGTAATGTGATGAAGGGGGTTAGATGTATTGGATAGATTGGAGTCTCCTTCTTCCTCTTTGTAGATGGTGGAGTTTTCTTTTGGGAAAAAGAAAGGTATGCCGTGTCTACCGAGTTCATTTGTATCATAGCTCTCGACTTTATATATTTTAAAACCTGTATTCTCTGTACAAGATCCTTGAGAGGAAGCAAGGGTTCCACTATATGACCAAGTCCTTGAAGAGCAACCATTGTTTCTCGTGAAGTTTGTTTTTGCTGATAAGGCATGGGATTTTACTGCCTTCCCTTTCAATACTGAATTTCCTTCGGGGGATAGGTATTTCACCCTTAGCTCTAGATATTCTTTTAGAGAGATTTCACTTTTGAGATCACCGTCTTCCCAATCTCTTTTAAACTATTCTTGTAATATAATTAATTCAGATTGCTTGGGTGTTTTCGAATCGGGTGTGAAAGTGGGAATCCCTGGCTGAGAGTTCTGGCTTTGTGAGCTTATGTTCGGCGGTTTCATCGTTTGACTATTTTCTGAAGTTTGGTTTATGGTGACCTGTGTTAATGCCTCAATGAATTCGTCATTGTGTCTTGAATCTTCCTTTGTTCGTTTAGGAATTGGTCCAATTTGTTCTGACATTTCCTTCATCGCCCATTTGTGCATTCTCTTTCTGTTTTGTTCTCCTGCTGTATGTTATGATTATTTTGTCGTTCATTCACTTTTTAGGTAGGAAAGGTGGCTCTGATACCAATTGTAATGTCCCCTTTTTTTGTATTAAGGAATACTACAAAACTTCCCTCAATTCTTTAAGAAGCAAGTAATGGACGATAATCACGTAATGGAAGATAAAATAACTTCTTGCTAATGAAGCAATTAATGGAAGATAAATATAAATAATTGAAGCTTATTCCAAATACATATGCAGTATGATAAATGTAATTATAATGTCTTATATACAAGGCAAACGTTATTCATCGATTGTGTAAACAATCGATATATAAATAATGTATTTGTTGTTTCTGATATAGCAGGTAACATATGCAAGATTGAGACGAGTCTCAATAATTACGTATTGATTGCTGTTTTTGATCTGCAATTAATTATATGCAACTGTACTGATGTGGCAATCGATATATGCTCTAGTAAACGCTGATAAGGCTGTCTGATATGACGATATAACTATGCACTGAGATGCCGTTTTTGTCTATGACTTTATATGCTTACACCAAAGGGGATGCCGAAAGGTAGAGTGCTCTTGCACAGAGGGATCCTTACAGTATAAGATATTAAGAACTAATAAGTTTCTAATCCAATATGCCTCGATCAAATGAAGCAATTAACATTATATACTTGCGTTATAAGGGGAAGAGGTGTGTTTGGAAAGACGCCTCCCTTAATCGACTTATAACCAAAATAATCATGGAATAATTATTATGGTTAGCGGTTGTTAACCGATTAACATAATAATCTCGCCATAGACATAATGAATATTATTCCTTTCATATGCTAAGTGCCGATAATGGCAATGCAATTGTGATGCGATCTATATGATGATATGCAGATGTACAATGGCAACGCACTATGATGTTATGCAGACGTAATTAAGAATACATGTATTATAGCAGGATGTGGAATTATTTTGAGTATATGCAAGACAATATGATGCTGATTTGTTATGAATATGTGTACGACAAGATGATGCCAATCTGTTCTGCATATATGCATGATAGTATGATGCTAAACTGTTATGGATATGTTTATGACAGTGTATGATTGTTATGGATATGTGTATGACCTTTATGGTGTCGTTTATCATGGACGTATGCATTCAAAGATGGTGTCGACTTATTATGGATATATGCATTACAATATATGGGTGCAATTATGATGAATATTGATTAACTACATTGATGAGATGCATAATATGAAGGTGGTTACAAGATGATGGGTGGTCTTAGTTGTTCATCAAGTCACTAGTCCCTCATATAGTCAATATGTTATGGTGCAATCTGTAAGTGATCATATTGGTCACTCATAAATGACATCATAATTATGTTCGCTACATGGAGGATTGATGACATGGTGATTGTCAAGCTCATCAATCATCTCAAACTTTATTGTTTTGCAACATAAATGCAAATTATGTATAGTGGACAAGGTTTGCCAATCCTCGCCAAACTTATTTAGAATTGCAATTGATTTCAGAATATTGGGGATATCACAACCCCTCTCCACACAACTCCACACAAATTCTTCTTCTTGCTGTGTGGTTTTCTCCTCGCTGGACGTTTTCCTCTTGCTGTTTATTTTTTCTCTTGCCGTGAATGCCAAGAATGAAATACAAAATATCTTTTTAACATTGCCTTTACACCCTAATTCCTTTTGAAATGAAATTTCAATACCTTTTCTCAATTTTCATTTGGGTTTCATTTCCCTTTAAAACAAACACATGATGTGCGTTTTATTACTTTTATTTCCAGCCAAAAATTTAATTTAACATGCCTTTTTTTTATTACGCCCCCCTCATCAACATACATGGTGTCAATTTTCAAAAACACTAATTCGCCTTTCATTTTTCTTTTATGCCATATCAAAAGGGTTAAATATAATTAACACCATATTAAGTATGGCTTATTTAAGAAAAAAAACAATTCAAAACTTCTCATGAAAGAATATTTAAATTTTAAAAAACGGTTATAATTATAAAAATAAAAATATATATTTATATTTCTCTCTATATATACATTTATGTAATTATAAAAATATATATATATATATATATATATATATTAGTACTTATATATATATATATATAATGAATAATTTAATCATTAAGTACATTATAGCAAATGCAGAAAGGATATCACCATGCGTCCTGCTAAACGAATAGGTTAGCCAAGTCTAGACGAAGACGTAAGGTCCTGACTCCTAACGACAAGGATACTATCAATTCAACTACTGACGAAGTAGGACCAACTAGGTTTTTCTTAACTCCACTTACTGAGCTTAGCTACAACCTCATCTTGGCCAAAACTTCCCAGTTCGGAGATTCAGTTAGCTCAAGGCTCATGATCATGTTTGCATTCCATATTGGTGATACTTTCCCTCCCTCCTTGGAGGACGATCCTTTCTTGCAACCACTGACAAGGACTTTAGTTAGTCTAAAATCATCATATTGATTATAATACATGTGAAATAAATCAAATTCAACTCTAGATTAAGAGCATAACATAGTATCATTTCTCTTATATAATCTAAACCACTGTTCCATGATAAACATGAATTATAACCTCTAGGGCATCAATTAAACATAACCACTGTTTCATGAACACTAGAAATATAACATCTAGGACATCAAATATACATAACCATAGTTTCATGAAAACCAAAAATATAACATCCAGTGCATCAAATAAACATAATGTGTTTTCAGTAGTCAGGAGGGATATGACACTGGCAGATCCAATGACACAAATTAAAAACAAGAAAATAAAAAAAATTGAACAATACCCTTGTTTCTAAAAATGCCCAACCTCCCTCTTTTGCAATCACATACAATTCTAGAGAAATGTTGACACATACGGATGCAAGATTGCATTCTTTTAGATTTAAAATATTCACTAAAGAATGCATAAATTATTCTCTTTTTTATATCTTGTGTAATGAGACCATATGCAACTACCTAGCATGGGCTTGATCAAAACTTAAAGAATAACCAGTTGCATTCAAACTACCTCATTTCCAAGCTCCTCACACAAAATGAGAGCTGTCTTTTGCTTCACAAATCGTCAACAAG
>JAGRRI010042347.1:0-24430 GCA_018584345.1 Thuja plicata
AGAAGGATTCACAAAAATTCATTTATTTAGGTCAAAATATGGTGGTCGTACACGTGTGTGGTATGGTCCTGAAACATGCAATTTGAAAAAGTAGTTTTTAAACATGCCTACTAAAAAATAATTTATACCATGTGGGTATTTAAATAAATTACATATTTGAAAAGTAGACTCTGAGAAATACATTTTTTATTAGTGAAGTGTTTTTAGATTCAATGTCTAAGTGCTTCAAATTTTGACATCAATTGACAGAAAATTTGAAAAATACGGAAAACACTTCCACTTTTTACCCAAAGAGTGGACTCAACTTCTTGCAGGCACCCATTTCCTATATGCATCATGCTATTCTGTTAATTTTTGGAATCTAAAAGAATCTTGGAGCCAATTGTCTACACATACGTTTGATGTCCTTTATTAAGAAATCTATAATTTATTCAATGCTAAGGGAACTTTCCTCTTGTTCACCCCCTTTATCACTAATATCTATCTCATAGGTATCACCATGGTTCTCATGTGCCAATGCTTCTTCACTTTTCTCACAACTATGATATTTTTTTTCCACAATATGTGAATCAAGAAAGTGGTGCCATTCATAGTTATCAGAGTAAACTTGTTCTGCAATGTTCTCATTTAAATACTCTTCAACCATATTTTCCTTAACTGGTGATATTTTTACTTTAGCTCATGTTCCAATATGCCATTAATTTATAAATATTATAATTGCATGAAGAATAACTTTGTGGGCTAATATTTGAAGTGTTTTCTTCAATAATGCCATTGATTTCATTTCATAGCCACCATTCCAAAATTTCCTAGGATGAGATACTTTGTGGGGGTAAGTGGCTATAAATATGACCTGCAACATCTATCAATGATCTTGCAAGAATTTTCATGATCTCATCTTCTACACAAATTTGAAAACTTTCACTGAACTAATAGAACCCTTTGAAATATTTGATTGTTGAATCTTCTTCCCTTCCTTGGAACATGGGCACAAAATTTTTATGTTTAGCAAGAAAATAATTTGGATTGTTAGGGATATTTTTGAAATCCAATAGCTCATAATATTTAGAAATTAAAAATCCTCTGTGAAATTGTGCACTTGTATATTGATACATAGTAAACACATGAGATTGTTGCAACTTCTTCTATTCTTTTGGTTCTTTTCAACATAGTCGCCACCTCTTTCTAAAAGGAATAATTTTTTTCCTTAACCCTTTCTTATTTTGAATCTTTTCCTCAATAGAGTGACTTTTTTATGTTGCAACAAACTCACAATCTTTCAATTCACCCAATAATAATGGAAGCTTCTATATGCTCCTCCTTAGTAGAGTCACCAATCTGGTGTGTGCCTCAGATAGGGAAAAATTTAACTGTCAACCCTTAATAAGTTATCAATAGAGATTCTAGGTAAACTTAAATATTCTTACGAACAACTCCCCAGTGGAGTCGCAAATCTGTTGGCTGTGTGACTTGGATGGGGAAATATCATTTAGTCTAATCTAATAATAAAACACCAAATATTCTGAAAATTTTCTTCGTTCAACTCCCCAACAAAGTCACCTATCTATTGGTTCCCAAATCAACAAATTGGAAATAACTAAAAGGATTCCAAACTTTATTTTTGAACTCTCCAACTAATTTTTCCAACTAACAGAATTCAACCAAGGTGAGCTTGTAATCCTCTTCTTTTTAGGATCTACAGAACATGGGCTAGTAAACCCTTTCTCTAATCTCCTTCTAAATTAGAGCTTTTAATAGAAAATTTCAACCCAAAGTTCTTTTACAATCCTTAATTCTAAGGTGGAAATACTTACAATGTAAGAAAAAGAACTCCCTACTACTCTTATTGAATTAATCCTATTTGATTACTCCTGAAGATATACGTGTACTTAAAAAAAACTAGAATAAAATGACTTATCAGTTTACAACAATTCTTACTACTTTAAATAGATGAAGATCAATCCCTTATCCAATTGGGAACATAGACAATCTTGCTAAAATCTTCACCTACTTCATTGATAGATAATATTCCACATGCTGAGAAACAATATCAATCACCCAATCCTATCAATGTGATTAAATTGAACTCATAACATTCATTTGCTTGATTGTTTTTAATCTTCACAAAGGAACCAATCAGATAGAATGCAACGTGGCAAGACTTCTCAATTTCTTTAATATTCTTTAGATCAATATCATAGAGTTTCAATCCAAAAAGACAAGTTTTAAAAGTAAAAATCAATACTCGAATTGATTATAATAGAGAGACTAAATTTAGAAAACATTAAATATCCTAATCGGACAAGGAATTGAGGTATATATTATTGATATAAAAAAGGAGTAAGTACAATTGAGAGTCTATCTTCTTTCACTCAAATCTAATATATAATGAAAGGTTATGGTTTCTCTCCAAAAAGGGAAGAGAGAAGCTTTGAACCGTTTACATTTCATCCCTTTTCAAAAGTAATCGTAATCCAAATCAACTGAAAGCATATGAAAGGTTATAATAAAATACTCGAACAAATAAAACAAAACAAAAAATGCCACTTTCACGTGAATCAATCTATTAGAGAATCTTCTTTTCTAGAGATCCTCTTTATACTTTTTGGAGCTCTTCTGACTGGTTCCAGATACTCCTTAACCCATTCCAAAACCTGTGCAAGTGAAGGTCATTGAAATTGCAAAATGTTAGGTAAACTTAGGACTTGATCCTTCCATCTCTTGCCTCTGATAACTTGAGCCTCAATCAAGAACTTGGAAAATCTATCCTCGAGGACAATAACACTTAAAGCTAATATATTGAACTTATCCACAGAAAAAATTATGTCCTTCAAATGTTCAATAATTTTAGGGACCATATTATGATATTTGATTTTACATTCTTCCCAGCCCTTGACATGTCCTTCTTTGTCCACAGAATCGGCAATTGTCCAATGCTTCATGGTATTAAATTATGATAGCCTCTCATTAATCCTACCATCCTCATGTGCAATGTAATCAAATTATTTTATCATAGAATCAATAACTTATTTGGTATCCTAGATCTCAGTAGGGGCATTAGGATCTCTATTAATTAAATCACATATACATGTCAGCTCATAGGAATAAAGTCTCCATCTCCTAGCCAAATCTTAAAAAAATGGTTTTTTCTTTCTAAATCCATCAGACATCTAAGCTAGAAAACAATAAGCCTCATAAACATCATTGTATTTTCCAATTACAAGCTTGACTCAGAAAGATAGAATTTTCTCTAGAGTAGTAAATATGTGCTCTACGGGCTCCCTCTTTATCCTAGAAAATATTATTTCTTCTATCTTCTCCTAGGGCTTAACTTGTGTATCATCAGATGGAACACCTGAGGAATTGTGATGGACCATATGAGCCTAATCCTTGATATTACCTTTTAGCTTGTCGATCTCTTCATTCTATTCTATCACCCTGAGGTATAACTCATTAATCTCTTTATTTATTTCTACTTTCCTACTCAAAGAATTTTGCAACTCAGTTTGCATATGTTTTATTTCATCTTTATTGAACATAGCCTTAAATACGAGCTCACTCACAAATACAAGTGGTTTCCTGCCACCCAGTCTTTCAACAATAGCTGGCCCTTCATCTCATTTGGAGAAATCAATCAATTTTTGCTTGTAATCCCCCATAAAACATACCTAGGTAGCCAACATGTATCTCTTCAAATTATGCCCTCATCCTTTGATTATTTCCTCTGTATCAAATTCAACAATAAAATTAGGATCATCCTTCTTTTTAACTTAATCAAGTAGGAAAATTTCTTTCAAATAAATTCCAGGGACAAACAACATATCACTCTTCTTCAAAATTTACCTAGCTTCCTCCACTATGCAATCTAAATTATCCAAATTAAATTCCCTTAGGATCAAATCCACAATCTCTCCATGTAGATATTCCTCAACCCCATCAATCAAATTTTATTTTTATCTTCAAAATCCTTCATCATCATTTGGATCCCAAAATCCTTCAACTCTTGAGAATGAATGAAGTCATCTTTCTCAATGAGCCTGGTAGAGTTAGCGTCCCTTTCATCATCAATATCCGTAGGATCCTCATCTTCCTATAGTTGTGCCTTATACCCATGCACTTCCTCTTAATGTAGAGAAGGTGGAGAAGAAAGGATTTCTTTCTCAGTCTATTTCATATCCCTTAGGGTAGCCAAAAGTTCAATAGTGTCACCTCTCCCTTCCAATGAATCAAATGAGATGGGGGAAGAAACTTATTTAGCCTTGGGCTTCTTTTGTGGGGAAACATGAGAGTCTATATCTGTAATAATTAACTTTCTTTTCCTTTTGGGAGGAGGCTTGACCTTGACTACAGATGTATCCACACTCTCTCCCCACAACTTGTCATAATCATAGATGAATAGTTCAATTATAAGGATCTCATTGTCCTCTTCATCATGAAATATAGAAAATCCCTTCATAGCTCTTTTCTTTTCCAACACAATTGGGACCTTTATCCTATTCCATCTCTGAAATGTTTTTGAAAGGTCAAGGTAGTTCCTTGCAATATCCTCCTAGAGGTCAAGAGAATGTCTATATTCTTCAATAAGAGACCTAATATGACAATCTAGGTCATAATTCCTTTCTTTATTACTATCCAAATGATAAGACAAAAAATATTCCTAAAATTCATCCAAGGTCCCAGAGCCTATAGAAAATCATGAAAATCAAGTTACATTGGGAAAAAATGTTCCTTTCTTCCTTGGAGCATGGACCTCTTTCTCAAATCAAAAAAACTCCCACATAAATTCCATGAATGCTACCCTTTTCAATACAGAAATAGGAAGCTTATGAGGAGAATACATGCACCCATACACTCTAAAGATAGTGTGGTCATATTTGTAAATCCAATCTATGAAATTATGTGTGAAATTTTCCTCAGGCTTGGTTTCCTTTGGCCTCAAATACCTAATAATTTAAGGGGACTTCTCACCACACCCCCACCCAATGCACTACAAATACATACCACAAATTTTCCATGAAATATTTTATAATCATTATCTCTACTGTGTCTATCCCAAACCTTGCACTGTAACTAAACTAGTAGCTCACTCCCTTGACCATCCATAGTGGTCAAGTCAAAGGAGTTCCTGCAAAATGATACTATTTTTGAACAAAATGAGAAGATAGAACAAAGAGTAGTATTTACATTTCTTGGCCATTTTCTATTCACTCAATACCTTATGTAGAAGACTTTCCAATTCTTTGGCTACATCAAACTCATGTGAGAGGTGAGGGTGTTGATTCCTCATAGATATATACATGATTTCAATAGGCATCATTATTCTATGATCTTCCCCAAATATCTGCTCCCAACCGCAATGTGTTCTCTGAAAAGATCTCATGAAATATATGGTTAAGAAAGGTGTTTTTCCAGTCAATCAAACCAACCTATTATCATCCTCTCTACACATAAATAATGTCACTTCTTTTAAGCCCGTACTTCTAACCATTTGTTCATAGTACACATGGAATTGTTCCCTATTTATCTTGGTAACGACTTAAGTATTTAACCCAAAAGATTGTTGTATCATCTCCTTGGAGATAACCAAGAGTTCCAGTTTCATCCATTCTCCTCACTGTCCTTGTTTTAGGGTTGTAATGTGTGGGTAGGGCACCAATTATTTCAACACCAATGAATACATTAGGGACAATAATATTAACCATGTCTAATCTCCAAATGTTATATTTATGGGGTCACCACCACATCTTGCAAATTAGGTTACACCTTAAGCAATGTGTGTTGTGGAGGATAAATTATAGTTTTACCTACCACCACCTCCTTCTTCTTCTTATGACTACTTGTTTCTTAAAAGAAAAACTAGGCTGAGAAGAAAGATCTGAAGACCTGATAACCAAAAGAGAGCAGAAGCCAAATTAGAGATCCATGATGGGGCCATAATTCTCTAACAACAAGGATATAAGTCTATGAAGCGGCTATTTTCTTCTTCTTAGTAGGAGAAGATACCCAATTATTGGCCATGATGGAGGTTGTGGTAGCTTTTCCTTAACTCCTAACTTCAAGAGAGTTTAAAGTTAGTAAAAGAACAACCAATACCACTACAAGAATGGTAATACAGGTTGATTCCCACACCATAAATCACTACCTAGCCTCTTTCCAATTAGTTATAATTTGGATAACCACACTAGATTTTTGTATCACCACAAATCTATTATAATATTTTCTAAGTTTCTTAACAGAAGATAAACGATTATGAAAATGTTAAGTAATAAAAAATAAAATATAATTGCATAGGACTATGTTAAGAACATGTTTTTTTATGTAGGGGTGACACATAATATAGGTTCAAAAGTAGGAACATGTGATCAATGAATTTTATAGCATAATATTATTTTTCTTTTGAGGAATTAAAATAAACAAGAATTTTTTTTTTAATATTGTTCTATAGAGGTAAATGATGGTTTTAATATTAATTTTATTTTGTTTGAGAAATTAAACAAAGCAATTATGGGGTAGATTCCATTTCTGAAAGTATCTAATGTTCTTAGTAAATTCTTACATAAATATATCATTCATGGTACTCAATGTGTGTGTGTGCATTCTAGAAGGTTATTCATTAAAGGACTCATATTCATATTGACATTCGTCCTTTAGAGATCTGGCGCCAACATTGTCTTAACTATAGTGACAAAAGTCATTCGATAATTTACACATGTTTACAACATTTTAATATTTTTTAATTTTTAATTTTTCAAGATAGCAACGATATTTTCTTTCTATATACATTCTCAAATTTGATAGCCATCAAGGCTAGCAACTAAATTTTTTTTGTATTTATTTAATTTTCAGCAAACATAGGCAATTTTATGTCAAAATTCATCAAAGGACAACCTAGATCTAGCGGAAAGGAGAATTTCTTCGTAGGCGGACATTTCTACAAAATCCCTACAAAAAAAACCTCATTTATGTATGTATGCATGTATGCGTAAGTTTTTTAGAAGGTTATTCATTAAAGGACTCTTACTAATATTGACATTTTTCCTTTAGAGACTGGTTTCAAAATTGTTCCATCAATAGTGGCAAATGTCATTCCATAGTTTAGACATGTTTCGCACATTTTCCTTAATTTTCTATTTTTTATTTTGCAAGATAGAAACAATGTTTTCTTCTATCTAGACTCTGACAAATTCAATGGTCATCACAGCTAGAAACTAATTTGGTTTTGGTATTTATTCAATTGTCATCAAACATAGGTAAATTTTACATCAAAATTCATTAGAGGGCCCATGAATATGTTTGTATTTCACAAGATTCAGTTAGAAAGAAAAAGGCTCCCAGATGTTATTCTAATTATGTGGCCCTTATGAGTGAATTATTGGAAGTAGAGTCGTCTAGCTTTCAAGATGCATCCAAGCACAAAGTATGGAAGGATGGTATGGTGAAAGAGTATTATTCCATCATGAAGAATAACATGTGGGAGGTAGTACCATGACCAAAAGATAAGTCTATGGTGGGTTCGAGATGGCTATATAAGATTAAGAATACTACAGATGGTAGTGTGGAAAAATTCAAAGCTTGGTTTGTGGCTAAGGGGTTTTCTCAAATGGAAGGAATTGACTATGAAAATAATTTCACTCCTGTAGCTAGGTGGTCATCCATGAGAGCTATAATTTCAATACCTGCTCATATGGGTTCCAGAAGATTTACCAAATGGATGTTAAAAAAAAATTTCTCAATGGAGTAATTGAGGAAGATATTTACATAGAGTATCCAAAAGTATTTGAAGCACATTGGAGGGATTCTCATGTTTGCAGGTTGAAAAGAGCACATTATGGACTCAAGAAATCTCCTAGGGTGTGGTTTTCACATATTGAGAATTACTTGTAGAGTGTGAGATTCATTAAGAGTGAGGGGGATCTAAACCTGTACTATGCTCAACTAAAGGATGAAATTCTCATACTATTGTTTTATGTTGATGACTTATTTCTCATAGGGTTAGCTTTTCTCATAGCACATTGCAAGAGGGATCTTGAAGGAGATTTTGAGATGAAGGACTTGAGGTTCATGCACTAATTTATGAGATTAGAGTTGGGTAAAAAAGAGGGAGAGATTTTCGTTGGAAAAGTGAAATACTTAATTGATATCTTGAAGCGATTCAGGGTGTAGAACTATAAGCCCATGTTCACACCACTTCTGACCAATTGGAATAACAATGATGCTTCTATATCAGAGGAAGTGGACCCTACTTTATATAGATAGTTGCTAGGCTCTCTTATGTATCTACTCATCATAGGTTAGACATTTGTTTTTCAGTGAACTCTCTGAGTCATTTTATGGTGGAACCTAAATGTGTGCACTGGATAGCTGCAAAGCATGTTTTGAGATAGCTCTAAGGAACAATTGATTATGGGTTGAAGTATGTTCAGCATGATGGAGTGAAGCTCGAGGGGTTTACTGATGTGGATTGGGTAGGAAGTATAGTGTATAGGGAGAGCACTTCAGGGTGTAGTTTTAGTTTGGGATCATGAGAAATGTCTTAGTACAGCAGAAAACATAAGTCATTTGGCCAAAGTTCTGTAAACCCTAAGTATATGGCCACCTATGAGGCAATTTGGATTCAAAAATTTCTAGTTAGGCTCTTTGATTAGAAACTAGATCCTATAGCCATTTTCTGTGATAATAACAGTTGTATAAAACTCTATTAGAATCAAGTATTTCATGACAAGTCAAAGCACATTAAAATCAAGTACCAATACATAAGAGATTGTGTGGAGAAGCAGATAGTGAAACTTTGGTACATTCCTATGGATGAATAGATATTAAAAATCTTCACAAAGGCTTTGGTGAATAATAAGTTTGTGTTATTTAGGGATAAGTTGGGTGTTTTGCAGAATCCCTTCCTCACTAAGAGAGAATATTTATTAGTGTTTATCTTGGAAGGTGGAGTGGAGTTTCTTTAAAGCAACCCGAGTTGGATATTACGGAACATCATTGCTTTTTATTCTTTAATAGAATATTTCTAACTTTGTGAAGTTAAAAAATTAAGAGTGATTTTGTATATGATTTAAAACCAAAGAAAAAAAGGAAATATTCTTTTCTTTTCAAGCTAAGTAAAGAAGATGGGATCTATATATGTAAGATTATTGTAGAAAAAATTTAGTGTATTTAAGAAGAAAAAGTTTTTTGTTAGGTTGATTAGAAGATCCAACATTTTTAGGTTTTTCCCTACATTGGGGTTCTTGGGTATATATTTGTTATTGTCCTTTTGTGATTGTCTTTTGTTATTTGTTATTGCTTTTGCTATTTTTTTGTTAATTAACTCAGAGTAATGATTTTTGTAAATCAGGTAGAGTTTCTATTCTATGAATTTATTGTGCAATTCATTTGTAGCTGGGTTATGAGAAACTAACTCAAGTATTCTCTTGAGAAGATAACTCAAATATCTTTTCACAACTTCTCACTCACCATCAGTTTAAGGATGATGAACTGAACTGAACTGAACAACAATTGACTAACATGATTCTTCCTCAATATCTTAATAAATAATGCATAAAAGTTTAAAATCTTTGTTAATAGTGATGACCTTTGGAATACCATACAAATCAATAGCTTCCTTAAAATCAAAAGAACCACTCTACTAGCATTAAAAGTCTCTAGAAAAGGAAGTGAATTAGCCATTTTAAAAGATCTATAAACTATAAGAATAGAATCACTACCTTGTCGTGTTTGAGGCATAGTGAGTAAAAAGTCTATTGATGTAACTGTCCAAAATTCTTTCTAAATATGGTTAATGTTACATAAATCCCTATATTTTGAAAAACTTCCCTTGGTAACTTAGTTTGGTATGCAGCGACAAAAATTTCAACATCAGGGCATGTGCATGGCCAAATAAATCTCTTTTATACTGAATTCAAAGTGTTATCGTGCTAAAAAATTGTCCTTCAATACCCATGCATCTATAAGCAATGCAATTTTTTTTGTAGGAAAGAATAAACTATCATATGTAATAATTAATCTTTATTAAATCCATCTTAGATGCAACATCAATTTTTATATGCTTAAAGGTTTTACAAAAGACTTTGTTAATAGCATATAACTATTTCAAGTTTCAAGAATCCAAAAGGCCACAAGCAGAGCTTTTAAAGTTAAAAATAAATGTCCACGTCATGCACAATCATACTATTTGATTTCCCAATCCTATTTTCGATCACCAAATTGAAACTTAGCAAATAAGAGAAGACAGAGACATAAAATTTCTATGGCCATAATGGTAGCTAATAAATTCAACGATTTCCTGATTAAGGAAAAAGGCTCACATAGTCTACTCTAGAAAACATTCAAGCTGAGAGAAGATAGTTTGCCTTGGGAATTCACATGCTTCAAAGTTTGGTGAATTGTCAGAAATATAAATCGCTACCTATAAAAATGTTGCAATTGCTGAAAGGCAAAGATAGAAGCACACTACTATTTGATCATACACGAAATACCTCCTTTAAACTTCATTTAGTTTGATGGTTTCGAGATTTGACCGGGTACGAAAACTTTTCATCATTGTTTCAAATCATTCATGCAATTATCTCTTAACAATTGTTGTTGAGTGGTCTACGTAGGAGCTAAATTAGGAGTTGGTTTTGCTTTTCTTTAGAACTATTTTTTCTTATACTTTCTAGTCTCAATAGGAGATCATTTAGGAGTCTAGTCTTTTTTAAGGAATTAATTTAGAGGTTTTTATGAATACGAAGGGGAGCTGGAACCATAGGAAGTCAATTTTTGAAGATGCAATTTTCTATTAAAGAATAATTAATGCAGCGAATGAGATTTTCTGGAGTATAAGTCTATATTATTTTTCTTGTCTTTGTTCTATTATTCTTCTATTATATAGAGGATGTGATGCAGACTTCCTCGGGTCTTGTAAATTAGTAACCACATCTTCTATATAGAAAAGAAACAATAGCACAAAATAAGTGAAAATTAAAGACTTGTCTTCCAAAACATCTCCTTACTTTATTCATTATTTCAGTAACATAAAATTACAACTTCAAAACCCTCTAAATTCTACAATTAAAGATATCCCCTTTTATCATCAACAAGATCCTAAAGTAACTTGATAGAATACATAAACTCCTAGCTTAACTCCTACAAAGACTGCTAAGAAACAACAACCCAAAATGTAAATAACCATCACCTAAATTTACTCCTATGAAAACTACTAAGCCATCGCAGTTAAGGAATAGTTTCACCAATTCTCTCATCTTTTACATTATTGAACCTCCTAGTTCAAATCCTATTTACGTAAACACTCGTCAACAATTCAAAAACTAAGAGTATTAACACATAACTATTACATTCTTTTTTTGCGATGTAGGATTTTGTTTTGTCTTAGGATGCCACAACATAATTTACATCTAGGAAAGAGTTTGGAATAGATGATAGAACATAATATCATCCTTTTGAATCAAAAACCAAGACAGAGAATTCTCTTCCACTAGATTAACTATCTCTTCAAATCATTACATTTTTCCTTTTTGCTTCCAACCACTTGTTGGGATATAGACCCTCTCTATTTTCCAATTAGTCTTTTTCCTATTTTCCCAATTTTCTAAAGGCTTAGGAATTAACCTTCATTGAAAATCATCATTTATTTTTACACTTGTATCACTTGGACATAAATCATTTAAGAAAAAAATAACGTTAAGGGAATAAAAATCCCCCAAAATTCCTTTCTCCTCTTCCATATTTTACTATTTAGGCATTCTTTCCTTTTCATATTTTTTGAGGTGGCCTTCATTTCTTAGCTCAATATGATGTGTTTCACAATAATTCTATTTGAAATTGTCCTTTATACCATAGAGTTGCAGATTTTTCACACCATCTCCCCATTACAAATGGGTACCCCCCTCTTTTTTCTTTAGCAATAGGATTACTCATCTTAGGTGGTTTTAGTTGCCAACATTTTCAAGTCCCCAATTCAAGGAAGTAATTTCAAGCAATTTTGTATTGTTGGGAAGTCAAGTATGTTTGGGATGTAAGAAAAAGTTGGGCTAAGGTAGTCATGAAGATGGAGTTGAAACCAAGTGGTTTGTGAGGAAGTGAGTAGAAACCTTTTGAAAATCCTTTTCCAACTTAAATTTTATCTTAAAAATTCAAGTAAGGTTGCAAGAGGTAACAGTGTTGATGTCATGTTGAATCCTGAAATTTGGCTAAGTTTGGAGTTTTTGGAAAAGCCCCAAAATCTAGAATATTTATTATAACTCCTATGAAGTTTAAACCTATCACAAACATCCAGAAAAAATTTATATAAATATAACTTAAATTATAAGCTTTAATTTATACTAAAATTTTATATTTATATAAATACTCTCGCGTCCTAAGCTAAAAAAAAAAAAAATACTAAGTATTGAAGGGGGGGAGTTAACTTCCAAGAAAAATTCCCAACACTAGGTCAAAATCTGACCATGTCTTGGAAAAATCCCAACCCCTAAAATTCTTCCCATCTTAATGGTGAATTTCGACTGCAATTGGAGGAGAGAAATGAAAGAAAAGTGCAAAATGATGGTTTTGGAGGAAAATTAGCTAAGGTTTAAATTTTGTCTCAAGGATATTGTGGAATCTTCCTGTCTCTTGGGAAAATTCCAATGAAGGCAAAAAATTTTCCCTTGCTAAATGATGTAATCTTCCAACTTTAGTCATGCCCAATTTCATTTGCAATAAAATTAGGTGGAGGGAGATATAATAAAATTATTTTGGCAAAGAAAAGTGACTAAATTTTGGGAAAATTCCAAGAGACTAAGAGGAATCTTCTACCCCCTTGGCAACATTTACAACAGATCTTCAAATGCTACCCCCACCAAGTGAGGAATTCTACTAATTGCCATCAAACCCATGTTGTTTCATATCAAATTTCGAGAAGTGGGAGTGAAAAAAGGTTTAATTAAAAAAAAATTAGGAGGAAAATAACTAATTATGAAAAAAATTCCCAAAGTCTAAGAGGAAATTTCATTGGCTTCTTGAGGAAATTCTCCAATGCCTTGAATTTTCTAACCTGCAAATGCAAGCAAAACATCAAAGGAAACTTGACTTCCACTCAGTTGGTAGAGATTGAGGCATGTTTTGAGGAATGTGAGGATAAAATAATGAAGTGGAAGAAATTCCCAAAGGGTAAAATCCACCCTCTTCATGGGATTTCAGTCCCAAAACTCACCCAAATTCCACCTCCCAAATCAAAATTTGGAAACATTAGATCAGTGTGAGATGATGAAATGGTTCAAAACTTAATGAAACAAGGTGGATTTAGATTGAGAATTAATGAGATAAGATAATTCACGAAGCAAGATTAAGGTTTGAATGATGACAAAGAAAATCCCCAAAGACATGTTAGTCCCTTGGGAAAATTGCCAACCAAACTTAGATTTGTGCCATAAAAGGGGAGCGTCTAAAATATGTTTATGCTCCTAATTATCTTTGTGAGAAATGGATATGAAGAAAAAAACAATGGAGGAAACATTTTGATGAATAATGATGCAATAATGAGTTAAATTATACTAAAAAATAAAGATATAAAACCTTAAAATATTTAGTTTCAATCCAAATCAACTGGAGAAGAAAATAATCAAAGTTGAAAAGGAAAAGAGGTAATACAAGTTGGATTAAATGACATAAAATTTATCCCAATGAGGGGGCATTTTTCCCTCTTCTTGGGAATTTAATCCAAGAACATAGACAATTTCTGCCATGGATTGGAGTTGTTAGAAACATTCCTTTCACCCAGTTGGATCATAATTTTCCAAATGACTATCCTTCTTCCCTTAGAATATATTATCTTATTTGACCATGTATTTTCTTAGTATTTCTCTATTTACCAGGTTGTTCCTTCCATAACTGATAGATGATGTCTTATAGTGTGCTTGCACAAGCTTCTAGGACTCTAATTATTCCTAGATTTACCAAGATCCTTAGCTTCCTTCTAGGATCTTCCAAGTCCTTCTTTAGCTGAGTTAGGACTTCACCAACACCTCTTCAAGAGATGATATCTTTGTGCTTCACTTAGCGGTTTCTACCAAATAGTTTCAGTACTCTTCTATACTCTTTCTTGGATGACTCCAAGTGCCTTCTTGGTATCCTTTCCTTAACAAGTGTTTGCAAGGATATATATTTGGTTAAAATCCTCTTTAGACTTCATATGATCCTATTTATGATTGGATATCATATTATTCACAAACGATTTCCCAATTCTCCTTGTAACTTTGCTTTTAGGCCTAGTGCTCCTACTAGCCCTATCTGACTGGGTTTTCTCACTTCTTGTAAAAATTTCCCAAAACATCCCACAAAAAAGTGATATTATAGTACCATTTTCAAATATATATATATATATATATATATTTTTAAAGTCTTAAGGTTCTAGGGTCTTTGTACAATAGGTTCCTATAATTAACGACAACTAGGGCTAATTGGGCTAGTCAGAACTAGTCAAACGACATATGATTGAAAAAGTACTTGAATGGATTGGGAAAGGCCTAATATGACTATGAGGTCTCCATATAACCCAAATGACCACAAAACCATGCTTCATTTCAATTTATAACTTATATCCCTACAATCAAACACTTTCAGTTCATTGGCAAACTCCTAACCAGGCACACTGGACTCGCCTAGGGCTTGTCTCCAAAATTAGCTAAGTTTCTTTTCTGACCTCCTCCTTATATATACACACTATAAAATAGCTTTTATTCAATATACCCCAGGTTTTTCATGATTTTCACGGTGGAGATCTATGAGGGGGCCATTTTCCTTAAAACTATCTGAACAACACCACTAAACTGTGAACTAACAAAAGATTTTCACAACCTATACAAATGAGCACATGAAAACTTTGAAACAAAACAAAATGTACTGTAAATAGTCTAACTCCTATAATCCAGCATAACCTTTAGTGATTCAATCCATTCTATAGTACTAGTAATCCAAAATAGGCGATTGTGCACCAAAATTACTAAATCAAAGCTTTTCTTTCAATTTAAAAATCTTAAACTACATTCTTTAACCTTGAGAAATGGCCTTCTTCATGGTTAATTATGCTTTTCCCATTATTCTAGGAAGTTACAATAACTACCAAGCCTCAACAATTGAAAATAATTTTTCTTGCCAATGTTGTCATGCAACTTTGCAAAGTTGCAAATGTTGTCATGACAACATTTTGACAACTTTTACAACATTGCCCCAAACTAAAATTTATGACCTCTAACCTATACCAAATGATGTAAAAACATCATAGAGGACATTTTAGGCATAAATCCAATCTTTTCTAAGACTTCTAGGCTTTTGTACCCAAATTCCCATTTTAGGCTAACTAAACCACTAAACACTATAAAAGCAAAAGCATCTAGAGTGAATTGAACTTTGTCAAATCCACCTAGGTGAAAACTAAGAAGACCTTCTAAGGCCTAAAAAACCTCCTGACTTGGCTAAGGTCGGTACAAGCCACTTCAAAACTTAGAAGTAGGGATTAGCCTAGGTGCTCCTGCATCATTCTCTCCAAACAAAAGAATTTTAATCCACCCTTGGATTGAGCAAGTTGGAATCAATTCCCAACTTCTTAAAATCTATCTCTTTGATCCAAGTGGCTTATAAATCTCCTTGGTCATGCCACTTTATCAAATGTTAATAGTAATTCCTATGTCTAGTCTCCTTGTAGGCTCCGAAATCTAGTACCTTATCTGCTTGTTTGGATAGTGTAGGGGTTAAGTTCAGGTCCTCCAATTCCTTTATTACCTCAGTAAGAATTTGATCTAGATTTGGAGTAGGCCCCTTATAAAGGACTAGATCTGCAACATCAAAGATTGGAGACAAACCAATATCGTTAGGGAGTTCAACTTTGTAAGAATTATTCCATATTTGGCCAGCATAGTACATGGCCCTAATCTCCTCATTTATAACTTGTTTTTCACTACCTTCTATAACCTTGCATTGTTCAAATGGACCATTACAAGGTCCCCCACATGGAATTATACCTCCTTCTTCCTTTCATCCACTTTCTACTTAATCTTTGTAGTGTTCTCTGCCAATGTCTTTCTCACTAATTCATGCACCTCTTTCATGGAGTGTGCAAAATATTTTTCATAGCCACTTCCTTTAGCTTCATCCTTTAACTCTTTGAGTTCAAATATCCCTCTAGGATATAGTACTCCATAGACAACTTCCAAGGGACTCCTTCCATCGGTTCTATTTATTGTCATTGTAAGTATATTATGCATGTCCTAACAGTTGGTCCCAAGCTTAACCATACTCCTTAGTGAGACACCTCAATAGGTTCCCTAGGATTCTATTCACCACCTTAGTTTTACCATCTATCTAAGGGTGATATGAAGACCTAAAGGACAGATTGGTTCTCAATTTTTTCCATAGTGTCTTCCAAAAGGGACTCATGAATTTTGTGTCTCTATCTCAAACTATGATTAAGGGTAACCCATGGATACTCACCACCTCTTTGAAGAAAATATGTGTAATGTGAAAAGCATCATGTATACTCTTACAAGTGACAAAATGAGTCATTTCATTGAATCTATCTACTATGACATATATATTGTCAAATCCTTATTTTTTCCTTGGCAATCCTACAACAAAGTCCATGCTCAAGATTTCCCAAGGTCTACTTGGAATGGGGAGAGGTTGATAAAAGCCTACATTGAAGGATGTTCCCTTGGATTTCTAAAACACTACACAATACTCTATATACCTTCTGATATCTAGACTCATTCTAGGCCAAAAATAAAAATTTTGCACTAAGTCTTGGATCTTATTGACTCCAAAGTGACCACTAAGTTCCCGATTATGCTTCTCTTGAATCATATTTTCCCTAATTGATCCCCTAGGGACACATAATTGACTTCCTTTGAATAAAAAATCACTCTGCATAGTATAATTAGCTAAATCTCCATGGAAATTATTCTTGTGTTATTTACATAGCTTGTATATCTTTGCAAAGATTTCATCCTCTGCATACATGCCCTTAAAACTCTCAATACCTATGCTCTACATTTTTACTTCCTGTACTGTCAGAAGTCTCCTACTAAGTGCATTAGCTATTTTTTCTGCAATCACTTCTTATGATTGATGTGGAAGGTGTAAGCCTTTAAGTACTCCACTCATTTCATGTTCTTGTGATTGATCTTGTCTTGGGAGTTTAGAAAACTAAGTGCTTGGTTGTCTGAATGCACAACAAATTCTTTGGGAAGCAATTAGTTCATACATTTCCTTAGTGCTTGGACAAGAGAATACATATCTAGTTCATAGTAAGAGTACTTCCTCTTTCCATCACTGAGCTTCTTACTGTGAAAACCCACTGGTCTCCCTTCTTGGCTTGAAGAGTCTAAATAGAAACATTGAGCAAGAATCACACTCAATGGTGAAGATTTTCTCAAAACTTGGTAGTTTCAAGATATGTTGAGTGGTAATCTTCTTCTTCAACAACTCAAATCCTTTGTTATCTTTCTCATTCCATGCAAATTTAGTTTTCATCCCACCTTTTATGGTATCCAACATAGGAGTAGAGATTGCACTAAATTGCTTAATGAATTTCCTATAGTACTGAGCTAAGCCATGAAAGCTTCTCACCTTTGTTGCATTTTCAGGGGTAGGCCAGTTGATGATGACTTCTACCTTTCTTGGATCCAAGTTAAGGTTTCAATGAGACAACACAAAACAAAGATACACTAGCTCCTTCTTCAATAATTTATACTTATCCAGATTGATCATTAGCTTTGCTTCATGCAGTCTCTTAAACACAATCTATAGATGCCTTAAATGTTCTTCTTTAGTCCTACTAAAGATTAGGATCATCATCAAAATACACTACAATAAAATTACCAATGTAGTCCTGGAGTACTTTGTCCATAAGCCTCATGAATGTGGATGGGGCATTTGATAGCCCAAATGGAATTACGCACCATTCATACAAAATTTTTGTGGCTTTGAAGGTAGTCTTCCATTCATCTCCCTAATTGACACTAATTTGATGATAACCACTCTTTAGGTAAATATTTGTAAAGTACTTTTCTCCTCCTAAACAATCCATTAGGTCTTCTATCCTAGGGATAGGGAATCTATAACTAATGGTGATTATGTTAATGGCTCTATAATCAATGCATAACCTCCAAGTTCCTCCCTTTTTGGGTACTAAGATAGTGGGAACAACACATGAACTTATACTTTTTCTAATGAGGCCTTGGTTTAGGAGCTCTTGGATTTTCTTGGCAATTTCATCATTTTTTTGAGCGGTCATCTTATAGGTAGCCTTATTGGGTAGGGTAGCTCCTAGGATAAAGTCAATTTTATGACTAATAGCTCTCTTAGGGGGTAATTTTGTTGTTTTTCCATCACTAAAAATGTACTTATACTCCTTAATAAACTCTTCTACTTCTATAGGAATCTGCGTCTTCTTGACTATATTCTTTGCATCTTCTTCCTTTGGATTCAAAAGTAAAGAACATGCTACTCCCTCTCCTTCTTCTAGAGCTTCTAGGAAAACCTTTTCACTCACCAATTGAACATTAGGGCATGTGAACTTCACTTCCCCTTCTTCTAACAGTGACTGTATTTTGAAAGTCACACCATCTTTCTTAAAATAATATGCATTCTTGGCTCCATCATGCATGGCTTGTGTGTCAAATTTCCATGGTCTACCTAGTAAAAGGTGACATGCACCTATAGGTAGGAATTCACATAGTACCTTATCTTTGTACCTTCAAATAGAGAAGTCCACCCATGGTTGTTCATTCACAAGGACATGTTGTCCTTTGTTCAACCAAGTAGCCTTGTATAGATTACTATGTGGAATCCTCTTCATTTTGAGATTGCTAACTTCCTCCTCTAATAAAATATTGTTAGTATACCCTAAGTCTATGATGACTCTACACACTTTACCTATCATTTTTAACTTCATACTGAATAGTGATCTTCTCTGTCTTGGTTCCTCTCTAACTAGTTCTTTAATCAATGTTCTTTTCAATATTAAGTTTTCTCCCTCCTCTTATTCTAAGGGTACTTCAGGTTGTTTTTTACCACCAATAGACTCCTCTTGAACAAAATTGACTCGCTTTTCACTCCCCTAGGATGTAGATTCTTTCTCTGGAAAAATATATGTAGGATGTCCCATTTGGTTGCAATGATAACATTTCATAGTTGAAAAGTAAGAACCCCTTCCTTGGCTATTTCTTCTTCCTCTCCAATTAGTATTAGAACCTCTTTTTCTATTGAAACCTCCTATTTTTTTAACTTCCCTCTTGTTGTCTAGTCAGTTTAGTCTCTCCTTCAGTCTCGGATTCTGAACTTCTACCACCATATCCACTTCTTTGGCCTCTTCCATCTCTTCCTCTTCCTCTTCCTCTGGTATTTCTTGTATCTTGTCTCTTTTTCAATTTCTCTTCCACCTTAACTACAATTTGGTGATATCTTTGAACTGTGGTAGGAGTCAAAAGACTCAACTCATTTTGAATACTACATCTTATATCATTGAGGTATCTAGCTACCTTCACACTTTCATCTTGTGTGACCCTTGATCTCATACACAACCTTTGAAACTCCTCGGTGTAAGATTTCACATCGAATTCTTTTTGTCTTAAACTTCTCCTTTTCTTATGAAATTGAATTTCATAATCTTCTAGCACATATGCCTCTCTGATTTTGGCTACCATAGCTTTCCAAGTTTCTATGGGTTTCTTTCCTTCTTTCTCCCTCTCATCTTGGATGAATTTCCTCAAAGTGAGTGCAAAACCTCTAAGTGTTGCATTTTACACTTTCACCTTTTGGGATTCTGTTATCCCATCACACTCAAAGTGGTTTTCAAGTCCTTCAATCCAATCTAGACCTACCTCCGGTTCCATTTTTCCACTAATGATAGGAACTCCTTCTAATTTCTTTCCACTTAAGGCTTTTTCAAGAAGGGTTCTTTAGTGAGGATAGGGTCAGCTTCAAGGACCTCATCATCTAACGCTATCTCTTTACTCTTGACTTCAACTTTATCCCTTACTACATCAGTCTTCTCTTCCACTTGGTCCAATTTATGCTCTAATTGGGTCAATCTATCTCTGAGAAACCTATTCTCTTCTTCTTGTTCATCAACTTTCTTTTTAACTTCTATATTTTTCACCATTTTAGACTCTCTTACTAACTCTTATACTTGAAACATTCACCATAAGCCAAATCTTATGGCTCTGATGCTAATCTAATAGAATATGCCCTATAGTGTGCTTGAACAAGCTTCTAGGACTCTAAATGTTTTTAAATTTCTCAAGATCCTTAGCCTCCTTCTAGGATCTTTCAATTCCTTAATTATCTTATTTAGGACTTTACCAACACCTCTCTAAGAGATGATATCTTTGTGCTTCACTTAGGGCTATCTACCAGCTAGTTTCACTACTCTTCTATACTCCTTGGATGACTCCAAGTGCCTTCTTGGTCTCCTTTCCTTAAAAAGTGTTTGCAAAGATATAAATCAATTTAAACTCCTCTTTATACTTCATATGATCCCATTTAGGATTGTATATCATAGTCTTCACAAAAAATTTCCCAATTCTCCTTGTAACTTTTCTTTTAGGCCTAGTGCTCCTACTAGCCCTATCTGATTCATTTTTCTCCCTTCTTGTAAAAATTTCCCAAAAAACCCCACAAAAATGTGATATTATAGTACCCTTTTTCAAAACATAATATATTTTTAAGGTATTAAGGTTCTAGGATATCCGTATAGTAGGTTCTTTGAATTAAGGGCAACTACGGCTAATTGGGGTACTCAGAACCAGTCAAGCAACTTATGCTTGGAAAAGTACTTGAATGCATTGGGAAAGGCCTAATATAAGTATGAGGTCTCTGTATAACCCTAATGACCACAAAAACATGCTTTATTTCACTCTTCAATTTATATCCCTGCAATCAAACACATTTAGTCCATTGACAAACTCCTAACCGGGCACACTAGACTCACCTAGGGCTTGTCTCCAAAATTAGCTAGATTGCTTTTTTGAGCTCCTCCTTCCATATGTAAACTTAATGGCTTCCATTCTATATCCGTCAAGGTTGTGATTATTTTCACAGTGTAGATCTATGGGGGAGCCATTTTAGCTAAAACTGTCTGAATAACACCAGTAAACTGTAAACTAACAAAAAAATTCATAACCTATACAAATGAACACATAAAAACTTAAAACCAAAAAAAAATGCATTATAACTAATCTAACTCCTATAATCCAACATAAAATTTAGTGATTCAATCCATTCTATAGTACTACTAATCCAAAATAGTTGACTGTGCACCAAAATCAGTAAAATAGAGCTTTTCTTACAGTTTCAAAATCTTACACTACATCATCTAACATCCAGAAATGAGATTCTTAGTGGCTAAATATGATTTTACCATGATTATAGGAAGTCACAATAACTACCAAGACCCAACCATCGAAAAACATATTTCTTTCCAATGTTGTCATGCAACTTTGCAAAGTTGAGAACGTTGCCATGACAACATTTTACAACTTTTACAACATTTCTCCAAACTAAAATTTATGACCTCTAACCTATACCAAATGATATAAAAACATCATAGATTCATTTTAGGCACAAATCCTAGCTTTTCTAAGCCTTCTAGGCTTTTAGACCCAAATTCCCATTTTAGGCTAACCAAAGCACTAAACACTGTAAAACCAAAAACAACTAGAGTGAATTGAACCTAGTCAAATCCACCTAGGTACAAACTAACAAGACCTTCTAAGGAAGAAAAAAACTCCTGACTTGGCTAAGTTCAGTACAAGCCATATCAAAAATTAGAACTATAATTAGCCTAGGTGCTCCTACACCAATAAGTATACCTACCCATGCTATTATTTTCATGTAGGGAAGATTTTCATGAAGATCAGCCCAATAAACATAGATAAATCATTGTCTCCACGCATCATTGGTAGTAGGAATACTTGTTTAAAACCCTAAAGGTTGTGAACTTCAATATTATTTTACTTAGTCATCGGTCGTATGGTCGAAAGGCACATCCAGTAAGATGTGGAGAGTTTCTTGGATGAACCAGATGGAATTAAATAAGACACCTAGCAAGATCAAGATCGATGGTACTCGCAATCCTGCGCTGAGATCATCCTTACATAAAAGTTGGCTTTGGCATAGCAAAAGAGTTCCACATGTTCTACCTTAGTGATTGACTCAACTAAAGATTGGGCTACTAAAGTTAATATCTTTATACATGAGATGGAAATAAATAGAGATCATTCGATCTGTCATAAAAGGTTGTTAAAGTGCAGTGAAGATAGGCAGTCCCTGTGATCCTGTGAACAAAGCTACAAGGTTTTTTCATTTTAGGCGGGATCATGAGATCAATTTGTGTGTCCTTAGTCTTCAGACGATGGATCGTTAAAGCGAATAAAAGAATCAATGATCATCATTCTCCCATGAAAAAATTTGCATGATGGATATTATGGGTGGGATAAAATAATCATGATGTATGTAAAGTTTTCAACAAAGTTAAAGGGATACATGATGGGTAAACTACAAAAGAAATCAACGGTTAATGATATCCTATGGAAAAATTTACAAGATCTTTATATTGTCTGGGATCACGTAATTTTTTCATGTGTCTTGGCCCGCAAGTGATGGAGTACTATGATAAAGTGGATAACTGGTGGCGATAGTTTATTGGTTGAGCAAGATGATAAGGATAAATACCATTTTAAATACTGACTAAACCAAGGTTAAATAACGTATAAATAAGTTTTTAATATTTTAGTATGAGGTTAAAACCAACAGTGATATTTTTGTTCCGGTCGTAAAGGTGATTAATGGTTAATTGAGGTATAAAGTTTTCTGATGGTTAAAAGTGATGTAAAGATCAATGGTCCCCATGATCCTGTGATCAAAGTTGTGAGGCTTTTATTCCAGGAAGGATAACAAGATTGTGACACATGTAAATTTGGTGAGAGGATAGAATGTTAAATTGCAATCAAGAACCAATGGTCATCACTTTCCCATGATTAAAGTAAAATGATCATTAATCACAAAGGGATCATGGGAGCCATAGATATCCATCAAAGGAATAGTTTTAAATGACCCACTACCTTATCTCAAAAGATGCATCATGACCTTTGATTTGAGCCATGTGCTAAAAGATGTCTTATTTAGTTTCCTGAAGGTTAGCGAAACGTAGAGAAAAAGAAATATAAAGGCAAAGGCGTAGGCCAATATAAAGGTGATAGATGGAAGCGCAAGATTTAAATTGAGGATAAAGAGGAATATGTTGATTATTTTAAATAGATTAAATTTATACAATTATGAATTTAACTGGCTACCTAAAGAATGTTTTCTTAGATAAAGAGTTTTTGTTAACGCAGAGTTAGGATTTTTGTTATTTTGTAATGTGTTTTTTTTTTGGTTTCAATTGTTGATTTAGGATTAGGTTTTATTTATGAAAAGACACATTGGTTTGAAGCTTGTGTGAATCCCTTGTATTTTACATAAATTGGGTCACCAAGACCATGTGGAGAGAAATTTAGTAAAAAAAATAGAATTAGACTCAATAATTGCAAACGCAAAATCAATTGTACTATTTTTTTTTTCAAAATCAATAAAGGATGAGTGTTTTCTGTCTCACTTGTGGTAAGAAATTTCAATTCTTTTCTATTTATTTCCTTTTAATTATTGAGAGGATCAATAAATATTATTTTAATTCTTGTCATAGAGAGCTATTTGTCTTTCATGTTTGTCTTATTATAAAGGAATTGGTGAAAAGTTGGTGTTTCATATTTCTTGTCCAGTTGGTTTTCTGACTAGAGAAATTAAATACTGTTGGACTAGAAAAGTGTGTTTTGACTTATTCTCTCTTCATTAATAGAATTTGAATAGTTTATGATGTTGGGATACACACTCTCTTACAAGGTTTTACATAGGGTTGGATTTGAATTGACTCTATTTCCCAAGTTGAAATAGGCATTGATCTTATCATTTACAAAAAAATAGCCATTTATTTATAAGTTTAAATTTTTGTTTCAACATATTATATTCATCATTCATTTCATTTCAATAATTATTACAAATATCAAATTTATTAAATAATTCTCACAAGTTTTTCATTTTGAAGCGTTCTCAAACTATTCAGGTGTTCTATAGTTGTGATCTTCACAATTAGGTCTAAATAAAGGAAGTAATTTTCCACCTTGAAAAGATCTTGCATTTCCACACATTGCTATCTTATATGAAAGCCCCTAAGCCAAGAAGTCTAGTTCAGGTATAGTTTTACCCCCCTTGGTTCTGTAGTGGAAAAAGTGTAGAGGAATTGGATTATTATTGACAATTCTTGTTAGTTGGCCTAGAAAATTTGAGAATCCCAGAAGTGAGTGTGAAAGCTCATAGGATTTCCAATCTATTGTTTTGGGAACCAATAGATTGG
>JAGRRI010042368.1:0-10191 GCA_018584345.1 Thuja plicata
GATATAATTAGATTTGCATGCACAAGTAATTTCAACGTCACACTCATGGAGATCAATTCCATAGTTATAGAAGTGAGCTAGGTTGGTGCATAATTCTACTTAATCTAGATCCAAAATAAAAAGAAAGGATCAATCGATAATCGTTGTCAAATCCATCTCCTCTTCTCTAGCGTAGAAATACATTTATTATTTAATATTTTATTCCATTTTCAAGTTCACTTAGACATGCATTTCTGATCTCAACTTTTATAATTGAACTAACTTACTTTATTTGACTCTTCTTTAATTCTTTAACTTAAACATATGATCAATTCTACATAGTCTTTTTCCATATAGAAGGATATAT
Source organism: Thuja plicata (assembly GCA_018584345.1). Classification (NCBI taxonomy): domain Eukaryota; kingdom Viridiplantae; phylum Streptophyta; class Pinopsida; order Cupressales; family Cupressaceae; genus Thuja; species Thuja plicata. The sequence goes on from JAGRRI010042368.1 coordinate 347, forward strand.
AATTACAAACAAATTGTTGTATTCTAAATAATCTTTTTCATCTATAAAGATATATAATTAAAACAATTTGTTATACAAATAAATTTTCAACAACCTAAGAAAAATTATATAAGCTAAAATCAATTTTATCTTAAATGAATACCTTCATTTTTCACGATGTATATGATTATTTTTAATTATAATTTCAACATTATTCAATATTCACATATACATATATATAATTAAAACATCTTGTTATACACATAAATTTTTGACATCATAAGAAAAAATTATATATATTAAAACTAATTTTATTCAAAATTAATGCTTCGATTTTTCACAATACATATAACTATTTTTAATTATAGTCTCAACATTATTCAATACTATCTCTATTTTGTGGAAATGACTATCTAGCTTCTAGAATGCACCAATGCACAAGTTACCTTCATACACCATTATTTATGGACGCGACTATCTCCATGTAAAATGCACCGTTGACCAAATTTCAAAAAAAGAAAAACACAATGGATTTTCTAAAAAATTTCAGCATTATATTTTGTGGTGGAAAACCACAAAAAATTGCAAAAAAAAAAGACAAAATGCACCAAAGAAAAAAAAAATGTCAAACTTTTTTTTTTTTTTCAAATTTACGAAAACACAATGATTTTTTTGCAATTTTTTTGTGGTTTTCAAGCACAAAAATATGCAATTATAAAAAACCAAAATTTGTTAGGTTTTGTGGTTTTTGAAATTTGGTCAATAGTGCATTTTATAAAGAGCTTATGTCTTTATTTATGTATTGGTGCTTCCAAGATGTGGATAACCGTTTCAGTATTTTGTAAAGTTAGAAAAACCTTACCCATTCCTTATATAATAAAAAACATTATCTAATATTAAATTATTTGTTTTCCATTTTATAAAAATAATGCAACTTCATACATTGTAATGAGGATGTTTGAAAAAGTTTGTCAATTTGTTAAACTCTCCAACAAGTGCACTTCACCCAATGATAAGACCATGACAAGTATACTTTTTGACCATGAGAAGTATAGCTAACTAAGATCTGAAAACGTCATCCTCATCTGATTTCATAGTTTTCCCACATGGAGGAGAAAAAGCAGGCTAATCTCTTCACCACATCTTATCAACTGATAATGACCTCTCAAACAAGTTTTGATTACAAGTTCAGTCCTTCATCCCATAATTTCATCCCACTTCGTGTAAACCAAAAAAAACAGACTTAATTGGGAGTATCTCCCTTTTTCAATCGGTTGGTATGATTTGTTACAACTCAACTTCATCACAAGCCAGACATGGGAATATGGTCACCTTCAGTTGGTGAAATGTGTCTCATCAACTACAACAAAGAGTAGAGTGGACTATGGTCACGTTTTGAACTGGAAAAACAATGTTTACGCTCACTCATTCTAGACACAAAGAAGAATTCATAACAATGGCTATTCGTATATTCCTTTTATCAACTTCTGTATAGAAAATAGTTGATACATTGGAGTCGACAGTCCCCACCAAAAGAGTACGTAAAGCACAAGTTAGGGCAATTGTTTGGTTTCTTTATGGCAGCAAGATTATTGTTGGGATCATTTAGGGTTGGTTCTTTCAGAAAGATTTGCTTGTAGTTGTTATTATTTATGTGTAGCTTGCAAGTCAAGAAAAGAAAAGGTGGTCAGGTGAGCAGGCGTTTTCTTTCACTGAGAATTAAAGTCAATTGATTACTGTGGGATGGGCAGAGTTCAAGTTTGCTTGGAGACAACACAAGAATGAAAAATGTGGCATATCCATCTTCATCATGTGACATCTACCATATGTGATGGTTTCAAATTCAAATATAGGGTGAGGTTTACTTTTTACATATATTGTACTATAGAGTTATTTTTTTATTGTTCTCTTCTTTTTTATGATAGATTATCGAGTGTGATTTGGATGTTGATTAAAAGAAATTACACAATAAATTTAAAAGCTATTTTATAATTAACTTGTATGCATTATTACTATCTGCATACAACCATCAAACACCAAAATGAGTGTTTTATGCACCAACTAATTGTTTTTAATTAGGAAGATAAAAGAGGGTTTGAAGGAACCTAAAACCCTGTATGAATGGGAACAAAAAAATCATAGACAAAGACAACAGTGTCTTTATCCTAAACTACCATTGTATTAGGCACATGGGCAGAAACAACAAAGGCCACTACAAAAACTGCTCCAATCGAGACATTTTCATCACTAACATTGGTGCAGGAGCACCTAGGTTAGAAGCATTTCTAGGTTAGCGAAGCATTTTTAGTTTGTAAGGTGTTTTGTTCCACCATTTTTGTAATGATCGAGGTCAATCGATGAACAAAACACCATAGTTGCTTTATAGCTTGTTTTTAGTTTAAGGGTGTGTTGAGGTAGCTTATAAACCTCTGAAAATCCAACAAGGCTCTAGCAACCGAAATTGGTGAAATGGCACTAAGTTATACTGGTGCTCGGGCAACTCTATTGATTAGGAATGCTACTCGGGAACGTCGCTCGGTGATGTCTCTCGGGTTACACTTGGTGCTTGGGGTTGCTTGCAGATTTTGGGTTTGTTGACTAACGCTCGGGTATTGAAGGCGAAGTTAGTTTTGATGCTCAGGACTGGCGCTCAGTAATGGCAGTCTGTTGCTCGGTTATGTCAGTTAACGGCCCAAGAAACATGGGATGTGACATTTCTGACCAGCTGGGTCAACTGCAACGACTCTCAACGTGTGATTTTTGTCTTTGATGGACAGGGACACGTGTTACTCTTCCTTGGTTATTAGTTCTTCCTCTTGAACTGTTATTTGAACCTCTTCCTCGATTGTAACCACCTCTAGTGTTACTAGATTCTCCTTGGTTCTCTATGAGTTTGGACTCACTCTGATTCTTAGCTTCAGAATTCCTTCCTCCATATCCTCCTCTATGACCTCTATTATCTCTTCCTTTTCCTCTACTGCTTGAATCTTGCTTCTTCTTGAACTTCTCTTCTACCTTGAGAGCTAGTTGATAGCATTGGTGTACAGTCTTGGGGCTTAAGAGATTGATATCTTCTTGAATACTCCATTTGAGGCCATTCAAATATCTTGCCACTTTTAGGCTTTCTTCTTCCATCACATGGGACCTTAAGCATAGCTTGTGGAATTCTTATGTATAGGCACTGACTTCTAAGTCTTTGTCTCAGATTCTTCCTTTTCTCGTGCAACTGTACTTCATAATCATCAGGAAGGTAAGTTTCCTTCATATTTTCCACCATATCTTTCCAACTAGCTATGGGGTTCTTTCCTCCTTTAGTCCTTTCATCTTGGACAAATTTCCACCAAGTGAGTGCAGTTCCTCTCAACCTTGTCTTGGCTATTCTAACTTTCTAAGCATATCGGTGTCCTGCAAAAAGCTCTACTTCACAAGGAGGAGAGAAAAAAGCTAACTATGTGCAAGAAGAGTCTTCTAGCAGCAAGACTGCAGAAGTCGCCATAGGATTAGATATGGGAGAGCATTTGATGGTTCGAAAAGCACTCCTCAAGGAACCCATCAAAGAAGAGCCAAGCCAAAGAAGATCTTTGTTTTGAGTCAACGACAAGGTACTCGGTAAGGTTTGTAAAGTTATCATAGATTCAGGTTCTATGATAATATAGTTTCTTTAGAAGCTATTGAGAAGTTAAAATTGACAAGGATTCCTCACACTAATCCTTATAGAGTTACTTGGTTGAATAAAGATCAACATGTAATAGTTAATGAACAAGCTTGGATAGAGTTTTCCATAGGGAGGTATAAGGACAGAGTTTATGTGATGTCCTGCCCATGGATGTGTGTCATCTGCTATTGGGTAGACCTTGGCAGTTTGATCGAGTTGCAGTACATGATGGAGTTAAGAACTCGTATTCCTTCAAGAAGGATGGAATAACTTTCAGGGTACAGTCAACCTTGGAAGAAGATAAGGAGAAGAAAAGAGGTCCTAACCTACTGTTGGTCGGTGAGAAAGAATTCTTAAATACATTAGAAGAAGAAAATGGAGTAGGCTTTGCTTTGGTTTTGAAACCAAGAATTAAAGGGGAATAAGTGGGAAGAGTTGCCTTTAGAAATCCAAATGTTGTTAACTCAATACCAAGCCATAGTTAGTGATGGTCAACCAGATACCCTACCACCTGGGAGATGTATTAGTCATTAGATTGACATTATCCCAAGAGCCTCACTTCCAAATAAAGCTACTTATAAGATGACCCCACAACAGAATGCAGATATTTCTAACCAAATCCAAGAACAAATTGACCAAGGGTTGATTAGAGAGTATAAGTTCATAGCCCACAGTCCTAGCCCCAAAGAAAGATGTTACTTGGAGGTTGTGTACTGATTCCAGGGCCATAAATAGGATTACTATCCGGTATAGGTTCCCAATACCAAGGATAGAAGATTTGATGGATTGTCTTGGTGGAGCTAGATATTACTCCAAGATAGATCTTAAGAGTGGATATCATCATATCATAATTAAAGGGGGAGATGAGTGGAAGACTACTTTTAAGATTACCAAAGGACTTTATGAATGGCTTGTTATGCCTTTTGGGTTGTCAAATGCCCCAAGAACATTTATGAGATTGATGAATGAGGTTTTGAAGGACTTCATTGGTAAATGGGTTGTAGTGTACTTAGATGACATCCTAGTGTTCAAAAAAACAAAAGAGGATCATCTTAGACATCTGCAAATGGTAATGCAAAGATTGCATGAGGAACAATTGACAATCAACTTGGAAAAGAGTGAGTTCATGAAGCAAGAGTTGGTATATTTAGGTTTTGTTATCTCAGAGGGTAACTTGAAGATGGATATCAACAAGGTGGAAGCAATCTTGAATTGGCCTACACCGAAGTCAGCTACTGAAGTAAGAAGCTTCCATGGTTTAGCACAGTTCTACTGAAAGTTCATCAAACAGTTCAGTGAAATCAGTGCACCTATTTTAGATACCATCAAAGGAGGTATGAAAGCCAAGTTCCAATGGAATGAGCAGGCTGATGAAGGATTTGATCATCTGAAGAAGATGATAGCGACTCAACCGATATTGACACTTCCTAGTTTTGACAAATTGTTTACTATGGAGTGTGATGCTAGTAACATTGTTGTCGGTGTAGTTTTGAGTCAAGAAGGAAAGCCAGTAGCCTTTCACAGTGAGAAACTTAGTGATGCAAAGAGAAAGTATTCCTCATATGATTTGGAATTATTTGCATTAAGGAAATCACTAAGGAGATGGAGACATTATCTCCTTCCCAAAGAATTTGTAGTCTTTACTAAAAATTAGGCTTTGAGTTTTCTAATTTCACAGGATAAACTAAGCCATAAGCACATGAAATGGGTGGAGTTTATACAAGCCTATACCTTCACCATAAAGCACAAGAAGGGAGTACAGAATAAAGTATCAGATGCATTGAGTAGAAGGTTACTCACGGTACAAGAAGTCCAGCTAAGGAGCATTGGCATTGAAAGCTTCAAAGCTCTGTATCCAACAGATGAAAACTTTTCAGCAGCATACAAGGTATGTCAAGATTATTAAAACCATTTTCATAGAGAGTATTTAGAGTATACTCTTCAAGAAGGTCTTTTATTTAAAGGAGGAAAAATCTGTGTATCAAGAGGTTCCATGAGGGAGAACCTAATACAAGAAAATCACAATGGTTCATTAAGTGGACATTTTTGGGTTAAATAAAACTCTATAGTTGGTCAAGAGGTACTACTATTGGCCGAGAATGAATTGGGATGTCCAAAGGTATGTAGAGACTTGTATGATTTGTCAGAAGGAAAAAGGGCCTTCATCCAATGTAGGATTGTATCAGCCCCTTCCTATCCCAAATAGACCATGTGAATGCCTTAGAATGGATTTTGTAGTCGGACTACCGAAGACCAAGCAGGGAATGGACAACATCTTTGTGATTGTTGATAGGTTCAACAAGATGGCTCACTTTGTGCCATGCAAGACCACAGATGATGCATGTTACATAGAAAATATGTTCTTTAAAGAAGTAGTAAGGATACACGGAGTACCTTTGATTATTGTATCAGACTAAGACTCCAAGTTCATGAGTCATTTTTGGAAAACCTTATGGTAGAAGCTTGGTACAAATATTTCCTTTAGCTCAACATATCATCCACAGACCGATGGTCAGACTAAAGTGGTGAACCGAAGCTTAGGACATCTTTTGAGGTGCCTCACAAAAGAGTATGGACAATCATGGGATCAGCTACTTGCTCAAGAAGAATTTGCATATAATGACATAGTCAATAGATCCACTGGAAAAAGCCCTTTTGAAATAGTGTATGGGATTCATCCCAGGGGGATATGTGAACTAAGGGATCTTGGAAGCAATGCAGAGAGAAGTGGGTATGCTGAATATTTTTACCAATCCATGAAGGAGGTCCATGATTCAGTCAAGCAAGCATTAGTAGAGAGTACAACTCACACCAAACAAAAGGTAGATGCAAGGAAAAGAGATATTCAGTTTCAAGTTGGAGATTTGGTCATGGTGCACCTAAACAAAGCAAGGTTGTAGAAAGGAGTTCTGAGTAAAATTCAGATGAGGAAGATAGGCCCTTGTGCAATATTGGCAAAGTATGGGTCTAATGCTTATAAAGTTTATCTTCCTGCAGACATAGGATTGTCTACTGTTTTCAATGTGGCAGATTTGGTGTCCTATAAAGGACCAATTCCAGAAGGATATTCTGATCTAACAAAAGATACCGAGGATCTCAAAGCACTCAAACTTCCTATTGCACCGAAACTAAAGGCAAAGAAGATTCTGAATTTAAAAGTTGCCAAATAGACTAGAAAGTAGACCTACATGGAACATCTGGTCAAATGACAAGGACAAGCTGATTCAGAGGCTACATGGGTACAAGAAAATGATTTCAAGAAGTTAGGCATTAGTTCTGACTTGCTCCAATCACCTAGAAGTTGATTTATTTTTGTTTGGGGAGTATGGTGCAGGTGCACCTAGGTTAGAGAAGCATTTTTAGTTTGTAAGGTGTTTTGTTCCACCATTCTTGTAATGATTGAGGTCAATCGGTGAAGAAAACACCATAGTTTCTTTATAGATCTTTTTTAGTTTAAGGGTGTGTTGAGGTAGCTTATAAACCTCTAAAAATCCAACGAGGCTCTAGCAACCAAAATTGGTGAAATGACACTAATTTATACTGGTGCTCGGGCAACTCTGTTGCTCAAGAATACTACTTGGGAACGTCGCTCAGTGATGTCTCTCGGGTTACACTTGGTGCTCAGGGATTTTTCTCGGTGATGTTGCTTGGGGTTGCTTGCAGATTTTGGTTTTGTTGACTAACACTCGGGTATTGAAGGCGAAGTTAGTTTTGACGCTCGGGACTGGTGCGGTAATGGTGGTCTGTTGCTCGGTTATGTCGGTTAACGACCCAGGAAATACAGGATGTGATGTTTCTGACCACCTGGGTCAAATACAATGGCTCGCAATGTGTTGTTTTTGTCTTTGATGGATAGAGACACCTTTTCCAGTGATGGGAGGGTCATTTATGGATCGCCCATGCCTTCTGTGCAAGGGTGTTGAAGTTGTTGGAGCACGCGAGATATTTTGAAGGATATAGGTATATAGTTGAAATTTGTAATAGATAGAAGATATAGATAGATGAAAGAGTATTGTACATGTAATAGATTTCAGATAGAAATACATAGAGTATTTTGAGCACTACCTTCTGTAATATATTATGTGTTCTTTGTGTAATATGTTCAGTTTGGTTTTTCATGTTGAATCAGTTGGTTTGACTTGGATAATGAATCTATCCTAATAGTTTCTATAGCATGAAATAGTAGCTTAACAGTGTGAACCAGGTCTAGAGCACTTGAGGTGAAGATATTAGTGACTTCCTTAAGATAGGGTTTGATAATACCTTATAAGGTCCATTTAGGAGACCTTGAAGCAGAGTCAGGCTGACTCTCGGTAGAAAATAGACCTAGGTTCTACATCAAACATCAATCCCCTTGACAATAAAAACCCCATCTCCACCTCTAACCCTCACTAAGGTATAAATAGGCACCAAAGACTAGAAGTGAATGCTCATTCAAAAACCCACATGATGTTTGGAGGGAGGGGAAAACCATAGAGAAAAGACCTCCCAACTAGCAACAATGCAAAACTTCACACTAATCAACACAAAAATCTCTATAATAGCAATAAAGAAACCCTCCACAGGGAAAAGACATAGAGAAGGTCAATGAAGAAAAGATAGTCCAAAGGCAACCCCAAAAGCTTCCATAGATTCAACCATGGATCCAAAATAAACGATGACACCATGACCATCCAAAATAGCCACCCAAGGCCGCAAAAAAAGGACCAAAGAACTAGCATCTTCCTCAACATTCTTAATACAAAAAGGATCCTCTCCATCCACTTCACCATCCTCTACATCCCCAAATTCTTTAGAAACCATACTTCCACTTTCTCCTCTCTTGACACTCTCCATTCAAACTCCCATAATTACTCAACAATAGAAATTATTATGAACCTCGTATAAAATAATAGAACTAACTCAACGATAGCAAAGAGACCTTATGAATCAATATTACAAATATTCAAATGCATTAGGAAAAGAGATCAAAACCTTGAGGTAAGGCAACACCATACAATGCTCTTTACTAAAAAGAAGTCACTCCACATTATATGTCAATATGATACATAAAAAATATAATACTCTTGACATTTCCATTTGAATATCAAGTGCCTTTATTACATACTACTCAACTATATACCATTGTCACTTACTAATACATGCGGGGTATATAATTCTATTCTAATTAACTCATAGGATGTTTTATAATATATATGTATCCTAGGATATGTGCACAAAGATAGGGGACTAAAAATGGTCAAAATTACTTTTTGGTCCACTTTTCTTATAGCATTGATTATAAGGTGCTTAAGCCAGCTTATATTGAGCCATTTTGCAAGCATATTATAATATGTTCATGTTTTGTTGACATAAAAGTATAAATATATGTATGTTTTTTTTTAAAAAGTGAATGTGTTATATCATGCTCATGTTTTAACTTTCTTTAGAAACTACTAACCCTATTAAAACCCTCCCGATGACATTTTCAATACATTTACTTGCATAGAAATTTTGTGGTGAATCTATATGCAGTATGGATATGCTTTATAATCTAGGAATTGGTTTTCATAAGCTTTTTATGAATGTGATGTATATTTGTAATCATCAATAATGTGTGCTCATTGTTATGTTTCCCATGTATAAACAATGAATCTATGTAAATGAGCTAACAACAAATGTGTTCTAAGATAGATGCAAGTTAAACACCTTGCCCTATGGGAAAAGAGAGATATGGCATCACTAGAGAGACGAATACAAGCATAGGAACAAGTTAGAGTGTCATTTGAGTCCTCACACACATGATCATGTAAGATAAGTGGTCTCATGCTCATAATTGGTTTGCTCCTTCATGCATTGTAAGGGGTAAGTGTTTTTTTGTCTTATGTTGACCTTGTTAGTCAAACCTGAACCCTAATGTTGCCCTATTATTGCCTATTCTTAGTTTGTTTACCAATTGGTCAAAATTGTGAGTTTCTAATGATGATGATATCATTTTCATTAATAAATAAATATGATTAGATGTATGAATGCATAAGATGCTTATACATGTAAATGAAATATCCAACACACACACACACACATATGTGTGTGTGTGTGTGTTTCTATATAAATATTTTAACCTGACATTGAACCTTTAAGTGGAAGCCAAATTAAAATGAAAAAATATGATTCTATTATCATTAATTTAGCTTGTGAATGAAGTATCAAATGTCTAAGTAGCGGTATGTTG
>JAGRRI010042371.1:0-11510 GCA_018584345.1 Thuja plicata
TATTCCTAAAACCCCTTTGACCAACACTTTTGATAAGAAATAATATGAAATCATTGTTAAGGAAAAATATTCTATTCTTTGTGGTTTGTCTAATAATAGATTTGTTAAGGTGATGCATTGTCAAGTAGCTAATGTTATATGGGACAAGTTGAAGAGTATCTATGAAGGAGATGATAAATTGAAGTAGGGAAAATTAAAAGGCTAATTTTTTAGGTTTGGAGATGAAGGAATAATAACATATTGTAGACTATCTCAAGAGAGTTGATGAGATAGTAAATGTAATCAAAGGCCTTGAAGAAAAAATCAAGACTATGTGGTTGTCAATAAGGTGTTAAGACCTTTAACTTCTAAATATAATGCTAAACTTTCTACCATAGAAAATGAAAGAGATCTTAGAAATATTATGGTTTATGACTTACATGGTATTGTAATAGCTTATGAAATGAGGATGGTTGGCAAAGAAGATACTAAAAGAGAGTCTGATTATAAAGAAAAATAAAGAAAAGGAAGAGAGTTCAGAATTGGATTGTGATACTAATGAAGATCTCATAGACCTTATAAAGAAACCTGAAAAGGGATTTGGAAAGTACAAGTGGAAGCTAACCTTCAAATGCTTCAGTTATGAGAATATTAGACACTTTGTTGCTAAGTATCCATATGCTAAAAATGATAGAGATGATGAAGAAGGCTTAAAGAAGAAGAAAAAAGGTTAGTTTCCTAACGAGAAAAGAAAGTCTTCAAAGAAGAAATGTTTATACATCAATGAAGAAAAATAAAATCAAAAGAAAATGATGAATGTGATTGTGATATATTCTTGATGGAAATTGTTTCACCCAATGAAAGTGATGGAGATTTGCATGATATTGAGGAGGGTCAAATAAATATTGAAGGAGAACTATTATGTGCCTTAGAATAAATTAGAAGATTGAAGGATAAAGTTCTCAGCAAAAGATGTCAGCATTGAAGGAAAATGAAGTCTTAAAGAATGAACTCGGAAAGGAAACCAAATGATCATCAATCTAAAGATTGAGATTGAAGAAGATAAAAGAAGAGAAGAGGTAATTAGTTCTGAACTCTTTTAAAATTTAAAAATTATTTAAAGTTAGAAAGTGGAAGTATTAGATTTGAGGAATCAACTTAAACAATTGAAAATGGTTTCTGATAGAAAATTTAAGTTCTAGAAGAGTTATGATTTGTTAGATGAAATGTTAGCCAAACAAAGGTTAAACAAAGGTAAATTTGGTTTGGGTTTTGATAAAGACCAAAGTTCTAGTGGTTCTTTCATGAAAGGAAGAATAATGATGGATTTGTTGAAGTTCGTAAGAAAAGGTATCTATAGTGCCATTCTCTTACAAGAAGAAGGACAACAAATAGGTTTTATCTACTTTATAGTTATTGTAATTTATGTTATTACTTTTGTCCTGAAGAATTTGACAAGTAGAGTTTTATCAAGAAGGAATCTCAATTTGGTTAGTCAAAATCCTTTTGATCCCATGAAAGATATGAGTATTATATATTTTAAATGTCAAAATGTTGGTCACATTGTAAGAAATAGATATTAATTTGCAATAAATTTTGGTGATAGGTCATCAATACAAATTTGCGGTAAAGTTTTTTTAAGCATTAATGGTACTCTAAAAATATATTATATTTGGTATATTAAGGGATTGAACTATAATTTGTTAAGTATCAATCAATTTTGTAGAAATGGGTATTTCATAAACTTTAATGCTCAAGGGTGTGAAATTAGAGACATCAATTCAGACAGGTTGATTGTTGAAGGGAAAAGAACAAAAAGTAATGTCTATGACGTCAAAGAGGTAAAATGTATAAGTTATTGCTTGTTAGGGAACATTGATGACAAATGAATTTGGCATAGATAGAAGTTTTGGATTTTAGCCTCTCATTCTCTCTGATTCCTTTTGAAGACAAGAATTTGTTTAGGGGCAGTGTTTTACTATCTAATTTGTTGTCCCTAATCCTTTGTCATTGATGTCAAAGGGGGAGAAAGTGAAAAGTTTATTATAGATTTATTAGATATATGTTTGATAGATTTCTTTCATATTTGTTGGATATTTGTAGATGCTTTCATGTTTGATGGGATATTTTGAAGCTTTGATTTTTGGTCTAATATTTTAGAGTTTATTTCATTTCATAACTTGTTTAAATTGAAATTTGTACAATTGACCATGGTTTTTGTAGACTAAAAAATTGTAAAATTAACTTCAATGCCAAATGGGGAGAATATTAGCATTTTTTTCATTGATGTCAAGAATAGAAACCATCATTTTTTATTAGACTCTACTCTACAACAATTGCACAAGGAATATTTGGTTTAGAGGCCTTAAGCATGGGTTCGTGAAAGCTCTTTTTTATAGATGTTGTTGTTAGGAATGGGAACACTGAGAGGGGGGGTGAATCGGTGTTCAACAATTTATTATATTTCAGAAACTTGAAACTTAGCCCAATAAATAGATAAAAAATTCAATAAGAAAAGAATATAACACATAACACAAGATAATTTTACAGGGAAACCTTGATCAGAGGAAAACCTCGGTGGGAAATAGTACCCACAAATAATTCCACTAGTCTTATGAACTTGTTAGAGTTCCTTTGCCCTATTAGGAGTAGTCATTACAATGCTGAGTACAATGACCCTGTTAGGAGTCTTTTACAAACCCTATTAAAGGTTGATGACACACTGTCAGAGCTCACTACTCATTAAGAAGAAGGCTACAACCTCCTGATAACAGATACTCACAATATCTTAAAGTTGAACTACTGTTATGACACTGCTTGTTTGATCAGTTCCTTTTGTGCGCTGAAACTCTAATCACTGGTAGAGCTTTATCGCATACTGATTATTCTTCTTTTACTTCTATCTTACTTACAATCATTATCTTTCACCATTGGACACCCTAATACAAAATACGTGTCAAGTATATATACATACTCAATAGATGCGACCAAAACTAATACTTAGTCTGCCCAAAATCAACATAAACAACGCTTTCAAGTTAATTGGTTTAAGCGTGTTTACATGAGTGATAATAAAATCATTAAAAATATATTAAAATAGGTGCATAGCCATAAAAAAAAAATTAATATGTGCTAATCAAAATTTGTAGTTGGCTCCATGCTCTATTCTGTTGAACTTCTTGTGACACTTAGTTTCCCCGTAACTTCATCATACAAACATATTTGATGTTGCGTGTGTATAATTAGTCTAATGTTGTATCCATAAGCTTATATCTGAAGGCACAGGTCAAAATGAGTTTATTTGCACGTGCGTTGGTGCTCTGATCATCGGGTATATCTTTGTCTGCACTGTCTTCTATACTTAGCCAAAATCTGATCTTCAAAGTTTATGAACTGAATATCAAAACTTCATATGACTTTTTTCCATAATGAAAACACAAAAATAGTCATATAATCTTAGTAAATTCAACTTTCCAACAATCTCCCCCTTTGTCATTAATGGCAACAAAGGAATGTGGCCAAGTTACTAAACTTTGACTTCATAAAAAGAGTTGTACTTATACTAATATATATCTCCTTCAGCTATATACACTATGCTCCTTTATACACTATACTCCCCCTTAGAAATCAATGAAAAAGGTTCCAAAAAATGAAAATCTTTAAGTACTTACTCAGAGTACACATCTGGATATGCAATTTGCAGGTTTTTGACTTCTTGCTGCCAAAACACCTTGAGTGCATTAACCGTCTGAAGATGGGTGCATAATGCATAGGTTAGTTTCTCCATCTTTATCAGATCCATGTAGAGGCCTTGATCATATGTGACAATATTTGCATCAATCTGCTTGATATTCTCATTTAGTACAACTAAGGAGGGTGCAAGTGCATTTCTCAGTTGTGTTTTTATGGTCCTTATCTTGCTAATCTCTATCTTAGCTTTCTCAATTTTATCTAACTGCCCTTGATACATGTTGTTACAAACATTGATGTCTTGAGAAGAGACTTCAACTTATTTTCTTATAGTTTCAATTAAGATGTCTGCTTCCTCAATCTTCTTTGTGTGTTTTGAAGTGAGCTTACCTCTGTCCATACAGTTAGCTATCACTTATCTGCCTTTTGTTGCTAACTCTTTCAGAATTGCTTGACCAATCTTCAATGATTTAAGATCTAATGAGAAGTTACTTATTAATTCATCTAGCCTTTCCTTTTTGTACTTTTCTTCTGCAATTTTAGTAGCTAAGTCTACTAGACTTGTGAAATTTTCTTTGAAGCTTGTCAAGATACTATCGACATCATCAACTGATTGAATATTTGCCAATTTCTTATCAGCTGGTACTAAGTTGTTCAAAATGATGACTGACTCAAGAAAGAGAGGATTTCTCATTACTTGTTTCTCTTTATCTTTCTCCATGGCCAATACACTTATTTTGATTAAATCTTCTTCTCCCCATGCATCTAGGTTTGTTGTGTCAGGGGTCAAACTTGACAACAATGATATTGATGGTTTGATAGATGGAGTGAATATTGCATTTTGACTCACATCCATACATTCACTCTTCACTAGAATCTCAACAGAGAGTAGTTCATTAGGTTCATCCTTTTTCTCTTTATCCTGACCTATTATTTCTTCAGTTGGAACTTGTTCTTGCTCCAAAGAAGCTTTATCAGTGCATAATGTCTCAGCTTCTTTAGTACTCACAAAGGCTTCCTCAAAATTATTCAAATCCTCATCTGAGGCTGACATGGTTATCTCAACATCATTTATCATAATGGTTTCATCTAAATCTTTGACTATATCAGAAGGTGACAATACTTTGGGCGCAGTATCCTTTGGACCTGTCATGGGTACATTTAGAATCTTTGATTCTTTTTCTTGCTTGGAGGGAACTAGAGTCACTTTATTTGTAGGCATCATTGATGGATACATGTGTCTATCCAAAAACACTTGCTTGAATGCTTTTTTGGTCTCCTTTCCAACCAAATTGTACTCTTTATTCATAATGTGTAGAGTTCTTGTCTTAGTTCTTAGATGAGGTTTTACCAGATCTAACAGTATCGCCTTCTCATTATGTGAGCAAATAGGGAGAGGATTATCTAATTTTTCTTCTCTAATCCTCATATCCTCTTATATGGCTGGTCTTTTTAATAAGTCAAGTATGTTCCATAATTTGTCTGGAATGACTGTCTTAAGTTCCCAAACTGACCTTTTGAACTTGATCATATGTGAGATAATCATAGAATGTATCTCTGATTTATCAATCTCTTGATATTTATCATAAGCATTTGCAATTGAATATAATCGTTCTTCACTAATGATTTTGTTTCTCAATATTTCAAGACTAGGTCTAAATCCTACCTCAGGAGGAGCTTGAGTATTCTTTACTTTGCTTCAAGTTGTCCTTGAGGATGAGTGGCTTGTGGGGACTTGCTTCCTTCTTCTAGTTATCTTTCTTGGCACATAAGGCAGAGAGGATTCGAGGTCAATATTAGTAGAGGGCACTTATATGCTCTCACTGGACTTATTCCTTTTCTTCTTATGGATATCATCATATTTTTCAATTTTAACTTTTGTAGGTGTTTGCTTAAGTTCTCTAGCAATTTTAGCTTCCCTAGATTTATCTAGGTCTTCTTGGGTGACACCATGAACTTTTAGAATGTTAGAGGTAATCCTTGATGCTTTCCTCTTATTATCTGCACTATATAGGACAAAATCAACTTGATTTGTCTTTTCTCTATATGTGCCCCATCTAGGCTCATTTGGATCTTTAGGCGCAGATAGAAGGACTTATGCATATCCTTCTAGACTATGATCTTCTACCTCATAACCAAGTGGGTGAATCCATTTGGTTCTTGGCTCAACTGCTTCCATGCATGTACAATTTGTTTCTACCATAGAGCATATGGTGTCCTGGTATTTGTCAACTATCTTCTCATGCATTTTGAACCTCTTCTACATCTTAATTCTGAATTTCTTGATCTCCATATCCATAGAATCCTGTATACTGCTTTCAGATGTAGCTTTAAACAAAATTTGAGACAAGGTAGGTTTGCTTATGTCTAGAGAAAGATTAGAAACCTTACCAACAATGTGGAAGTACATGTATATAATCAAGGAACCAAATCTGAATATTTTGCTTTTGTCATGCTTGATAGCTTTAATATTCTCAATTAGTTGTGCGTGTAATATCTCACAAAGGTTATATTGAGTGTTATCTCTTACCATCCTTATTGCTACCAGATTTGTAGCTGCAGATACACTATTTAGTCTACTTGCATGCTGAAAATTGTAACCAAGTATCATGGTGATGGGTTTGATGTCTTTCTCCATAATATGATCAACAGTCATCCCACGCCTATCACTCCTAGATAAGCATGACTTCTCAACCTGTTTCTTGACATCCTTTCTAGTGGGAAGAATGAGACCAATCTTAGAGAGTCCAGTCATCTCATCAATGAGATCATCAGTAATATGGACAGGAACTTCACCAATCCAAAATAGATCATCATGAATCCTACTGAATAGAATTTTAACCCATTCTAGTTCATATAATTCATGCGCATTTGTATACTCAAAGATAGGGTTATCTGAGAGATGTGAGGATTCATCCTTGAATGAGTAGTCAAAGTTAATCATAGATGCCATGATCGTTGTTATGTTGTTATCACCAATAGACTCCTTCTTACAGTACATGTAAGCACGTATATCCTCAACATGCATGACTCCTAACAGAGTCTTGGAAAATTCTCCTTCCACATCATCCAAAACTGACTTGAAAGGATGCTTCTTAAACACATATCTCTTCTTCTCAAAGATGTCAAAAACTATAGGATTTGCCATTACTTACTTGTAGATTTCTTAAATAGGGTTTCACAGAGATTTTGAAATGATGCGTTTGCGCTAGGGTTCCATTACAACTGCAATCCAATTTTCCAACCAACCAATGGTAATTAGTCAATACTAAGATGCTTAAATCTCATGTGCTCTCCAACTTTTTGATCTCAAATGTAAAAGTGAAGACATTAGATCTTTTAGTGACTTATAAATGAGTTACTGCAATTAATGCTTGTTGTCATAACATAGTTTCCACTGTGAATTCCAAGTTTAGTTCCTGCTCCACTTAGAACCTTGCACTCGTGCATATTGTATCAAAATGTTACCAAGAACATAAAACTGAAGGCGCATACTTGGAGGTGAGTATACCTGCCGCGCAGGGGTTTAGAGCTTGTCTAGCTCCCCCTATGACCATGAGGGTCATCTATCTAGAAGTAGAAGTTGCGTCCACTATGGATGTATCTACTACTTTGTCAACACCATCATCTTTCTTTACTTCAACCCATATTTTTCCTGAATCTTCTATAGCTTTCACAAACTTGACTTCTCCATATTCTTCAAATAGAGATCCTTGAGACTTATTAGGTCTTCCTTATTTTGTGCTCTAGATCTGCAAAACCTTGAGATGTGTCCAGCCTTGTTACAAGAGTGAAAAATCACTGGAGGCTTGTTGACATGATTAATCATGTTGCATTGTTTAGGTGTGTGTCCATTGTAGTTGCATATTTAACATATAATGTTTTGATAATTTTGTTGTGATTGATTTCTCTGACTGTACTGAGTCTGACTTCTTTGATTTTGTTGTGTCTAATTTCTTAGATTTGATCAACAGTGTAGGGCTCTATGACCAAATTTATTGCATGAGTAATAGTAACCATTGAAAGGTCTTACCTCTTTACAATCCCTTTCCATATGTCCTTGTTTTTTATAGTCATAGAAAGTGCGTTTAACTGGTTTGTGTTCATCTTTAGGTGGTTCTTCCTTAGCTTCTGCAAGATTCTCAGTTGTATTTTCTTCTATAGATTCTTCTTGTGCTTTCTTTCTTTCTTGCATTGCATTTATTTGAATTTGTGCTCATTGTATCCAACACCAGTGGTATCACCTCTTAACTTTTGTGCATAGATATGTGATTGTAATAGATTAGAACTTGAATGTAATTTTTCAATATGATTCTTGGCTTCTGTCAACTCAAATTCTATCATTTTCTTGATGTTCTCCAACTCCAAGATTTTCATGGTTTCTTGCATAAGTTCTTCATCTAATTGTTTACTTTCTTTAGTCCTTTCTTCAACAACTATCTGGCTATCTGTTAACCGTTCATTCAAATCTTCAATCTTATCCTTTAGAGAAATGTTTTCTTCATTTGTAGAGCAATCTTTCAAATATTTTCTAAATTTTTTGATGAGCATTTGCGAGTCATCAACTTTCAATTTTAGTTCTTCATTTTCTTTTTCAGATCTATCAAGATCTTCAAGAGCTGCTTCAAGATTATTTTTCAGATGTTTCACTTCTACTGAGTCCATGATCTCCTCAAGTGGTTAAAATTATCTCAAAGGATCAAATCTCTGATACCAATTGTTAGGAATGGAAACATTGAGAGGGGGGGTGAATCAATGTTCAACAATTTATTATATTTCAGCAACTTGAAACTTAGCCCAATAAATAGATAACAAATTCAATAAGAAAAGCATATAACACATAACACAAGATATTTTTATGGAGAAACCTTGATCAGAGGAAAACCCCGGTGGGAATTAGTACCCACAAATAATTGCACTAGTCTTATGAACTTGTTAGAGTTCCTTTACCCTGCTAGGAGCAATCATTACAATGCTGAGTACAATGACCTTGTTAGGAGTCTTTTACAAACCCTGTTAAAGGTGGATGGCACACTGCCAAAGCTCACTTCTCAATAAGAAGAAGGCTACAACCTCCTGATAACAGATACTCACAATATCTAAAAGTTGAACTGATGTTATGACACTGCTTGTCTGGTCAGTTCCTTTTGTGTTTTGAAACTCTAATCACTAGTAGAGCTTCATTGCATACTAATTATTCTTATTTTACTGTTATCTTACTTACAATCTTTGTCTTTCACCATTGGATACCTTAATACAAAATACATGTCAAGTGTATATACATACTCAATAGACACGACCGAAACTAATACTTAGTCAGCCCAAAATCAACATACACAATGCTTCCAAGTTAATTGTCTTAAGTGTGTTTACATGAGTGATAATAAAATCATTACAAACATATTAAAATAGGCGCATAGCCATAAAAAAATAAATTAATATGCGCTAATCAAAATCTATAGTCGGCTCCATGCTCTATTTTGTTGAACTGCTTGTGACACTTAGTTTCCCTGTAGCTTCATCATATAGACATATTTGATGTTGCGTGTGTAGAATTAGTCTAATTCTGTATCTACAAGCTTATTTCTAAAGGCGTAAGTCATGATGAGTTCATTTGCACATGCACTGGTGCTCTGATCATCAGGTATATCTCTATCTGCACTGTCTTCTATACTTAGCCAAAATCTAATCTTCAAAGTTTATGAACTAACTATCAAAACTTCATATGTCTTTGTTTCCATAATGACAACACAAAACTAGTCATATAATCTTAGTAAAGTCAACTTTCCAATATTTGTCTACATTGGAGACATGAATTTATCATATAGATTGTGGTGGATTCCTCTATAGTGAAGGGACATGGAAGTTTGTTGGTTCATCGCAATTCTAGCTCATCTTTAGGCATCATATTAAGTAAAATAGTTAGTGGTTGGTAATACTATGCTTGTCTAAAAAGAAGATATTTGGAGCCTTTGTTGCAAATATACAAAGCTTGGTAATATTTATTGGATTCAAGAATGTTCATAAAAATATGGAGAGTGATGGGTTATACGTACTATTACTTGGAACGAGAAACTTGTATTGGGTTATGCTTTGGGATTAGGAGACGACATCACTTATAGTTCACTGATATCACCATTAACATGTATTCATAGAAACTTGTTAATTATTCTTTTAAATTTCCACTTCAATATGGTTGAGGAAGTTGGTTATATGTTGGTTTATCAATTACTCCCTAACTATTGGAAGTTTCTACAAGAGAAGAAATGAGGTGATGACTTGTATATATGTATATATGTGTGTGTATTATTCACAAAAGTGTGTGTGTGTGTGTGTGTGTGTGATTCGATGCTAAGAGGATGGGGTGAAGAGTATGTGTTGATTGAAGGAAAAAATATTATCATAGAAATCCCGATAATATGTCTGGTTATAAAGTGCAATAGATACTTCTATGAATAAGAATAATTATGCAGAGGCATGTCATACAAATTTTAAATCTAGTTGTTTTCATAAAGTGAAATAAAGACTTTTGTGAATACTAATCATATGTGTAGAGATATATCATGCAGATTTTAAATCTAATGAAGGAGAGATGAGCTAATATGAAATAAAGGCATGAAATTCAGATTAAATCATGTGAAGAATATTGTACAAGGATCAATGTTGAAGGTTTGAGAGGTTTGTTAACAGTGATATGTCTTTAAATAATTAAATTATGTATTTATAGAAATCATTGCATATAGAAGGTAGCTATGTGTATTAGAAATTTGTTAATTAAGAAAGCATTGATAATACTCGTGAATTGTAATTCTTGTTTAAAAGAATTGTGATTTATATATATTCTTTGAATTGGTGCTTTTTTAATACTGAGTAGGTGCTTAGATTAGAAAGATTTGGTGCTCTTAGAATAGGGGTGTGTATGAGGAAATCTTCACCTATTGGGAACAAGCTCAAACATAAAAACATTAGTGGGTTAGCACATACAAAGATTTAAAACATGAAATGAGCAAGAACCAACAAAGAAATCAACATAACATCAGATTGAGCTATTAATAAGTTTCACTATATTAAGACTTATTATATTTTCTCTTGAGATAGAATGTGGGTGTGCTCTCCCAACACAAAATATGAATCCCACTTGAAGATGGATGATTGATCTAAAAAGCAAGCTATTTGAGATGAATGTGAAGAACTCAATAACAAAGTATGAACTTTGCCCCAAGATTTCACAAAATATGTAATATGCAAATGCTAAGCTAAGATTGAATGCAAGATCAAAACAAGATTAAGATTCATTTTCCATTCCTAATATCTAGATTCTTAAGATTGAAATGAGCTAAAAACATGAAAAATAATGCAAATTCTAGAGATATGTTTGCATGATAACAATGCATAAAGACAATGGATGATTTTCTCTTAGCAAGGCTCCTATTTAAAGATTTTTGGAGAGAAGGAAATGGTTTGGGTGAGGTGGAGCACATGTGGCATCCACATATATGCCACCTTGAGGACACAAGGGCAAAAGGACATGCCATGCAAAAATTCAATCCAAGCCTTTAAGTTTTGAGGGGCTCAAAGTTGTTCACACATGTGTGAGCAACCTTGGAGAAAGGAATGATGGACCAAGGTGTAAGAGAATTTAAGGAAGTTGGGTGGCTTCCTTGGGAGGAGTGGCTCCTATTTATAGATTTTTGGAGAGAATTCAAGGGCTTGGGTGAAGTGGAGCACATGTGGCATCCACATAGATGCCACATGGAGGATACAAGGGCAAAAGGACATGCCATGCAAAAATTCAATCCAAGCCTTTAATTTTTGAGAGGCTCAAGGCTTCTCATGTAGAC
>JAGRRI010042377.1:0-10977 GCA_018584345.1 Thuja plicata
TTAATAAAAGAAAATATATACATGGGAACCACATTTTTTCCTAATGTTTAGTAGATGTATTTTTTATAAGAAGGAATAGGTTTGTTGTGAAAAAGTAATTTTTCTAGATAATTATGGTATTGTGTAATCTATCTATGATATTGTATAGTTCTTTCATGTTTTGGAGGATTTTTTATTCACAACATAGATTTAGCTTTCTGATAGAGAAACATGAGCATTAAACTGGTTATAATTGTATAATTTGATTTTTTAGTCTTGTTGAATGCAAAACACCAACATCATAAGAGATGAGACCTTCACCGTGTCCCACATGAATTTGATAAAAAAATATACCCTTTAATTTTTGACTTTTACCCAAAATAATAAAAAAATATCAGCTTATGCTCCCAAATTACTTCATAGATAAAAATTCCTCCTATAAAAGAAGAAGAAAAGAAAAGAAAAAACACAACTTCATTACCATTAATCAAAACAAATTAAAATAAAACATTAATAGAAGAGAAAAACTCACGGGAGCCAGATTTTTTCCAAGATTTGATGCAGGCATTTGGATGATGAAGAACATGAACAAGCACAAGCCTGTCATTTTTGTCTACGAGATTGTCGATGGCCCATTGCAATGCATTTTTGCTGCTTTCTGACTTCACCACGGCGACGCCCACGTTTCGATCTCCAGGCATTTTCGAATATGGTTGATTTTCCGCCTCAATTGCCTGGGATCGAAAACGCTTCTGGGCTATATTGCACACGCTTTTGCTCCAATCTCTGCAATTTAATGCCTCTCTTTATATAGCTTTCATTTTCTGTATTTAGCGGACACGGGGTTAAGCTGGTTTGTTTACATTTAATGGAGGAGTTTGAATTTTTAGTAAATTGAAACGGTCACCGCTCCAGCTGGCTCTGTTTCACTGGAACTCTTTTTCTTCTTTTTAGGGGTTGTTGAAGTGCACGAGAGTGGGGTTCTCCGCACATGGAAACGCATTTGGCCCGTGAATGTCCAAGGGATGTGGACTCCACTAGTTTCAAAGTATCTATGTTTACCTTATTCCTTACATGAATGTACAAGAGCATTTCGAGATATCTCTTGGTGTATTTATATATGTTATAAGAATAGTATTTGTGACATAACATGTAAAATATTAAATTAATTAAGGTTGCATTTAGAATTAATGCTAGAATTAGAAATAAGATTAGAGATAGGATTGGGATTATGGGTAGAGCTAAAATTATGGATACAATAAAATATAGATAGGGTTAAGATTAGGGTTAGATATATTATTATGAGTAAAGGTTATGGTCAAAATTAATGGTAGAATTAGGATTAGGACTAGAGATTGAGTTAGGATTAGGGACATAGTTAGAGATAGAATTGGGATTAGGCTTGGGGTTTAGCATTAGGATTAGGGCTATGATTATGGTTAGAGATAGATTTAGGGTTAGGGGCAGGGTTAGGGTCAAGATTAGGGATAGGGTTAAAATCAAGGATGAGATTAGGGTTAGAGATAGAAATATGGTTAGGATTAGCGTTGGAGATAAAATTATGATTAGGATTGAGGATAAGATTAGGATTAATATTAGAATAAGGGATAAGGTCGAGATTAGTGTTAGAGATAGAGATATAATTAGGATTGAGAGTAAGGTTAAGGTTAGGATTACAATTAAAATAAGGTAAGGGTTAGAGATATAATCAAGATTAGGATTACGGTAAGGGTTAGAGTTAGAGTTAGGATCAATATTAGGATTAGGCTTAGGTTTAACAATAGCATGAGGGTTTAGGTTAAGATTAATGTTGGGATTAGGGTTAGGGTTAAGGTTAGAGATAGGGTCAAAGTTAGATTTGAGGTTAGAGATAAGTTCAAGATTAGGGTTAAGGTTAGAGATAAGGTCAAGCTTACAATTAGGGTTAGAGTTATAGATAGAATTAATATTAAGGTTAGGATTAGGATTAGAGATAGAATTACTATTAAGGTTGACATTAGAGATAGAATTAGGATTGGGGTTAGGGTTAGCATTAGTATAAGGGATAGAGATAGGATTAGTATTAGGGTAAAAGTTATAATTAGGCTTTGGGTTGTGGTTAGCTGCATTAATATTAATCTTAACCATTTTCTAACATTTAACCTTAATTAGACTCTAACCTTAATTTTAATTAAACCCTAACCATAATCCCAATTGAACCTTAACCATGTTAGGATGTGATGAAGATCCTATCTTTATTATTGTCATTGATGTCAACATATCCTATGATGAGATGTGGATTGGATGCTTTAATTTGGTAGACTATGCTTTGGATGATGTGTCGTAAATATTTATCTTTAGCCATGTTGATGTTGGTCCCATTTATCTTGCAACATAATGTGGCTCACTTGTTTGGGTCTAGTCCTATCTAGAAAGTGGTCATTGTGCTTTGGCACAAGTATTTACATTGTAATGTATAGATCCTATCCCTTAGTTCCAAAGATCTCGGTGATAGTGTAGTGTGTTGTTGTGAGTGAGGCATGTTGTATTGAGCGAGGCAGTCCACATTTCATTCCTTTCCACTGCGGAAATGCTTTGGTGTAACCTGTTTCAAATTGAATTAGGTTGACCTAGTTGTTAGCATGACATGGTATAAGAGAGTGATGATTCTATTTATTGTGCCATGTTTGTATGCAAGTAATATGCAAAGTGAATGTGAATTTGACAAGGGAAGATCTATGTATTGATGTACATGCGAGTTGGTGCAACCAGTAGTTGATTGTTACATCATTTTTATGTTGTTGATTACTGGTGACAATCATTTTAGTGGTGGATTCATTTTCATTTCTTATATTCTGGTAGTGAGTCTATTTGGCAGTGAGCCTTTCCAATTTCTTGGTAGTTATCCCAACCAGCAGTGAGCCTTTATAATTTTTGGGTAGTTAGTCCAACTAACAATGAGCCTTACCTACAGTGAGAAAATCGACAGTGAGCCCTTTGTAAAAATCACCCTAACAGGCGTCACCTTAACCTTTGTTTACTTTCATAAGAATTAGTTTCTCTATGGTTTTTCCCATCTTGGGTTTGCATGTTATATCTAGTGTTATGGTATTTAGTGCTCTTGCTCTTTTAAGTCTTTATTATTTTTAATTATCTTTATGGTTTATTTTTATACCAATTCAATAATTTTTTGAAAAGAGTTATGGAATAACTTATTATTCGACCTTTTCAACAAACCCTACTTTATTTTGATTGTTAATTTGAACACTAATTAAGTCCTAATCCTTATTGAAACCTAACCTTAAACCTAACAATTACCCTAATTCAACTCTAATTCTAATTGAACCCTAATCATAATTTTAATTCTAACCCTCTTTGAACTCCAACCTTAACCCTAACCCAAAACTATATTAACGCATTTGGCTCATAAATGTGCAAGGGTTGTGGACTCAACTACTTGCAAGGCCTCTACTTTTAGTTAATTTCTCATATAAATGCACAATAAACATTTGGAGGACATCTCGTCATGTATTTTATATATACTATTACATATGCATATGCTAATAGAATTTGTGACACATGCAAAACAATCAATAAATTAAATTAGGATTGGAGTTGGAGTTGGAATTAGCATTAGGATTAGGGTTATGGTCAAGATTAGGGTTAATGTAAGGTTTAGAGACAAAAATAGGATTAGTTAGAGATAGAATTAAGATAAGAGGTAGGGTTAGGGTTAGATATAGAACTAGGAGTAAGGTTAGAGTAAGTATTATTTCTAAGGTTAGGATTAGGATTCAAGATCAAGTTACAATTACGACTAGGGTTAGAGATAAAATAAGGAATAGGGTTCTATAATTAGGACTAGGGATGGGGTTAGCATTATGATTAGGGTTATGGTTAGGGTGAGGGTGAGGGATGGATTTAGGATTAGGGCTAGGTCTAGTGTTAGGGTTAGGGTAAAGATCATAGATAAGGATAGTGTTAGGGATGGAAATATAATTTTAGGATTAGGTTTAGAGGTACAATTATGATATGGGTTGGGGTAAGGGATTGGGACTGGGTTATTTTTAGGGTTAGGGTTAGAGATAAGGTCAAGATTAAGGTAAGGGTTAGAGGTATAATAAGGATTAGGAGTAAGATTAGGGTTAGGGTTATTATCAATATTAGTTTTAGGGTTAGGATTAGAATTAGAATTTGGATTACAGTTAGAGATGTAATTAGTATTAGGGTTGGGTTTTGGATTAGAGTTAAGGTAAAGACTAAGGTTAGGCTAAAAATAGAAATAGAATGAGGATTGGGGTTAAGACTAATCGTATGATTAGGGTTAGGGATAAGGTTAGAGATAGGGTCATAATTAGCATTATAGTTAAAATTGAGATTAGAGACAGTGTCAAGCTTAGGGTTAGCTATAGATTTAGTAATAGCGTTATAAATAAAAATATGATTAGGGTTAGGGTTAGTATTAGGATCAGGATTAGAGATAGGGTTAGGGTTAGGGTTAGAGTTAGGGTTAAGGTTAAAAATAGAATTAGAATTACTTTTTTTGTTAGCATTAATATTAAATCTTAATCGTGACCCTTTTTGAACATTTAGCCTTACTTGGTAATGCAAGTAGACAAGGAACCATTGTAGCAAATAAAACGTATACTTTAATTCAATTATCAACACTCAAACACCAATTGAAGGGTTCAAAACAATTTATTGAAACATTTATAATCTATCAAAATAATAAATCTTCAACTTCATATTTATTTTCATATCTATTGTGTTGTTTAATATTTATATTTCTCATCAAGTTTTCCATATATTATTTTTCTGTTTTATCTACTTTTTTTCCTATGCCTTAACTCCATATTCCTCTAGAATTTTTAGCGTAACTTCTTTCATTTATATTTTTTGATTTCATTTTAATTTGTTCCATTTACTATTTACTCCAAAAATTAAGAACAACTGATCATTCCCCTTCTAATTTCTCATGTTGTGGTCCCCCTTATCCATGTCCAGACTTCAATGCAACTAATATTCCTTCTCTAGTTTTCCATGTATTCATGTAATACCCTTCCATGTTTTCCTGTCTTCTTACGTGTCTGAAGACTTATGCTTGACTCTTATGTGTGTGTGTATGATACTTTATTAGGTGTGTGTATGGAGATACTTATCTAATCTACTTTGATAGACTACTCATGATGACTTTATATCTCAAGACTTGATGATGTTATTGATGATTTATGTATATAATGGACATATTGATGTTGTTAGGGCTATAGCTTATGATTTCCTTATGAATCTAATTTATAATGACGACATATTATTATTATGATTATCATAATAATCATGATATGTGCTAATGATGTTTTGTAATGTCCTAGCCTATATTTCAAGTGATACTATGGAGGATAGACTAGGAATAATAATATTTTTGATGCTATTGATTAGATTAGATTATTGTTATGGTGTTTAATTGCATAGTAGGTGTGAGAGGGATGATATTGTATTACCCATTCAAGAGAGTTGGATACAATGTCACAGTTCCCCTTCACTTTTTGTTTATTTGCATATTATATGTGCATATACATATATATATATTATTGTTGTGTTTTATGTAGGTACAAGACATCAAATCCACTTGGCTTCATAGGTCTGAGTGTGCCTTAACAATCCCTGATGGTGGTTGATATGGAGATAGCATTAAATCCCACTTGTCCTAGCCTAGACATCATTCTGATATAGGATTATTATCCTGGTCACAAGTTACCTTATCAGTTTGTCATGTTTATAGTATCTAATCAACCTATGACCTTGTTTTTTGTTGGTATGAATTTGGTAGGTTACGATGGTTATGAATTTATTGGTATTTATGATTTAAATTATTGTGTGGTCAATCTTGTTTTTAGGTGATATTTTTACTTATTATCGATTTTATTCTTATTTTAAAGCACTTTTTTCCTTTATGACTTAATTATATTTTTGGTGGAATTCATTACATTATTTTGTGTTCCTATGTGTTTATTTTATATTTACTTTATGGTGGAGACATCTTATTATAAATGTTATAACACTTGAGTGGGTTAATTTTTTAAGTGAATTATTATTTAATTATTTGTGCTTGTGGGGTAATTATGATTATGAATTATTAAATGAGAGATATATTAAATAAACCCAGCTTTATTATGTGTTGGTTGTTTTTTTTTTTGAAAATCTCGTACAATTTTTGAGAGTCTTTTTATGGAAATAAATTTTATTTTTGAGGGGATTCTTATTGAAAATTAATGGTTTCTTGAAAAGATTGATTTGGGAGATTTATTGATTGATTTGAGAAGAGGGTTTTGGCTTTTATTTGGAGTGGATTTAGACCCATGCATGTGGATTGGAGTGGAATTTCAAATTTGATTCTTTTTTTTTTTGTGGGAGTGATTGTTGAACAATCTTCCTATTTCTTCCTTCTCTTTTTTCCTTCTTCTTTGCAGGATTTGTGGTAGGGTTTGTTTCCCTCTTGATCTATCTTTGTTTTATTTCTTTGGAAATAAAAAATATGTGGGTTTATCACCTTTACTTTAATCTAAAAATGATTTTAAATTTTTTAATAAATGTGTAAGCTTTATGTGAAAAGTCATTTTTATCTTTGAGTTTTTAAGGTTTTCAAACAGTTTTAAGTATTTGTTTTTTGGTTTTTTTTTAAATTCTTGGAGTCACATTGAAGGGGTTTTTGGAAGGGAAACAAGTACACCTCAAATGGGTATTCACCTATTTTTTATTCAAGGACCCAATTGATGCATGTTTGAGAGCCCCAAGTTACATTGTGCAACTATGCAATTTTTGGGTCAAATGTGTAGTTACGTGCTTTAAATGCACAACAAGAGGCCAAAAATGTAAAAATTTAGCCCACACATGGATAGGGTTAAATGATAAATGTGTAGGCTTGGGTTTTGACCATATTTGGCCTAGTTTTGGTCTGTAGGGTTTCCCAGTGAGTTCTAGAGGCTTGGGTAAATAGTCTTGTACTTTTTTATATTTGAATGACCATATTTGCGTTGATATCTTGTGAATTTCATATGATTAATGTGAAATAAATCATAAATTTATTCTTTCATTTTCAGTTCCAGGACTTAACATTTGCTAATGAGGTCTTGTAGAAAGTTCTATTTTAGATTATGTGATCTTAATTGGTGAAATAGATTCATGATGATGTATCACATGTTCATATGAGATATTATGCCCTATGTTATCCTATTTGAAGCCTAAGGGGTAGGTATGACTAGTTACATTAAGGTAGAGTGGTTCATGATAGGGGTTGAGGCCCTAAAGTGGCTTAAATTATAACCCATTGACGAGTTTCATAGTTATGTGATAACCTAATTAATGAACTAGGTAAAACACATTAATAAGATAATTATGATGCCCCACCCATGGATTTGAGTGCTTATATATACTATGGATTGGAATGAGAAGGCTTGTCCATCTATGGGATGTTTGGAGCTGACATGGTCAGACTTCATGGTCTTCGTGAGGATTGTTTGATTTTGCATGAGTTCTCGCAAGGGGTCCAAGTTCTAGAGAGGTTGTAAGGATAACCCATGCTGAGGCTATATGATGACACTCTTTCCTTCATGTACCCTAGAATTCCATCCTATTTGATTATGTGTTAAGTCTTTGGTGGTCCTTATGTTTTCTTCATTTACCATGTGTGTATAATGAGGAATTCTCAATAGCTAAAACTTGTTGGGAGAAAGCTCAAACATACAAGATTAGTGGGTTAGCACATAGAATCAATCCAAATCATACATAGAAAGCAAGAAAACAACATAAGAACTCCAAATAACATCAAAATTAAGCTAAAAACAAGTGTTGTGTCCTATTCTACTTGTTTGATTTGCTTATTTAGATTGGATGTGGCTGTGCTCTCTCAAACACAAATGAAAAGGATTCCCAATGCAATGTAAATGTGAATGCAAGATTGGAAGAAAAGAAGAGATTCAAGAGCTAGTATGAAGAACTAGTCTCAAATCCTTCTCGAAGATGATCTAAACTATGAAAGTGATATGCAAATGCAAGATAAAAACTATGATCCATTCACCAAGATTACTCTAGCATGTGAATTCTAAGTGATTTAAGCAAAGAAACATGAAACTTACAATGAAATTCTAAAACAATTCTAGCATAATAATAATGCACAATTGAGAGATGAAATGCAAGAGGAGAAGGCCTCTATTTATAGAGTTTTTGAGGGAGGGAAGAGGCTTGGATGAGGCAGCACATATGTGGCATCCACATAGGAGACACATAAGCTTGGAGGAGAGGTCAAATTGAGCATTAAATGCTTTGTGAGGCTCAAGGTTGTAAGGGTCATTAAGAGAGTTGGGCGGCTCTCTTGGGAGGAGTTGCTCACACATGTGTGAGCACTCCATTAGTGCTAAAAAGGTTAGGAATCACACCTTAAGTATGATTAGTGTGGGAGAATAGGTTTATTAAGAGGAATAGGTAGGGTAGGGTAGGAGTAGAGTGGGCTTAGCCCGTAGGAGTAGAGTAGGCTTAGGGTAGGTTTCTAGACTGGATTAGTAGATCTTTAGGCTAGGCTTAGATTAATCATTCAAATTAGATTTGAATTAATCTTTGTTTAGAGGAATTAGGAATATGAGTGATTTTAATAAATATAAATTTATTAAAAGGGAATTGTGAGGAAATTTATTTAAAAAAAATATATTAAGATAGTATTTAGATTGTATTTAAATACTAAGGGTGAAACTATTTAATTGATTAAATTAAAAAGTTAGATGAATAAAAGGTAATTAATAATTAAATTAATACTTTTGGACGTCTAGATTTTGTCCATCTTTGACATGGCGCCGCAAGTGATATTGCGTCAAAGAAAAGAAAAATAACTTACCTCAAAAGAAGTTGGGTTTCTAGGAATCATGTCAAAGTGATGACGGTCTGAGGTTGTACCCCCTCGATAAAAGAACGCAACAAGGGAAGCGTTGTTGGATTTTCTCAAAAAAAGGACGCAACAGGAAGGAGGAAGGGGGAAGGGGAGAAAAGTGAATAACTTTTCAAGTGATACTATCACATGCAATTACATCTGTCTTTTACATTACATGTAATATGTCAAAATGAAATTACAAATACATAATGAAAATTATTCTAGGTGTCTGACAAGACGCGGCACCTATTTACATCATCCTTTTGTCATTTTTCATACTGCTACAGGATGCTCCGTGATTGAAGTACTCGGATTTGGTGGAAGCATATTGAACTGGAACAAGATCTTGCATCCCTGATTGTTTTGCATCACAATGACCCTTTACTGAAAAAGCATTTCTTCATAACCATTTCAGTCTTGAAAGCATTCTATGCTCTCAATCAGTTTATCACTTTTCGCCTCCTTGTATGGTCTTGTCATGTGATTTGTTCAAACCTTGTGTCCTTCTCGAGTCTTGGAACCTATAATCAGGATTTAGAAACTCAATTACATGTACTTTGGGGAAGTGATTTTACCTGCATTCGGGTTTTAATATCCCGAGTGCATGTAGGGGAAAATCTTCAACTTTGCTTGGGAAATGAACTTGTAATCGGGATTAAGAATTCCGATTGCAAGTTAGGAAGAACAGAGGAATTTCCTTCGTAAATGGGAAGTTCTTGTTGCACTTTACATATGCAGGGGAAGTACTTGCACTTGTAATTGGGATTTAGAAACCCGATTTCAAGTGATTTTCAATGCATCCAGGACTGCATCCGAATTTGGGAAGATCAAATGCAACTTTTGGGAAGAATCTTATATGTCACTTGCAACATGAAATTGCAGTATTGAAGGGAAAAACATGGGAAGATCACATGTGCCATGGGAAGAACCAACTTTGGGAACATCTTTCTTTGCAACTCAAACTTGCAACATTTTAGGGGAAAATCTTATTCGTTGCAACTTGCAAATGAGGGGAAGAACTTCTTGTAATCATTTTTTTTACACAACTTGCAATGTGTGAGTAAGGAATCGGATTACAACCTTCTTGGAAAAATTATATAGCACCTAGGAGCATTTAAGGATTTACATTATAGGCTTCATATTTGCAATTTCATAGAATTTTGAAAACTTGTTTCATGGTATATTATTTTGAAACTTTGTAATATCAATATGGAATCTCATCATGGGCATATCCTTAAGCATTTTGAGAAGATGGCAGCTTAGCGAAGATGAAAAGGTGGGGAGATGCGCACTTAGGAAGGGAGACTTCAAACTTCATGAGCTGAATAATGACTTGATGGAGTTGAGATGGATCCAATGAAACCAAACCAAAAACCTTATTTAAATTAAAAAAATCAAGACAATGTCAATCCATATAAGACTTACAAGTTTAGAAAATAAAATAGATTCCTTATGCTGCCCAACATTATACTTGAAGACTATGAAAAGTATGGATTTTGAAGAAAACCCCAACATGGAAACTCTAGACAAGAAACTAGTAAAAACAAGTGAAAACCTCAGAAAATTGCATTATCAAAAAAGAACTTGCTAACAACAATTAAGAAAACCCTATATAATCATAATGCAAAACATTTAGAAACCAAACACACCTGGAAAGACAAAACGCAGCCAAGAGAACATGTTTTTGCTGCAGAAGATAAATAAAAAGAATGAATCTAAACTTGAAACTCCAAAACGCGATCTTATATGGAGCTTGGAAGAGTTCCAAATCAGGCATGTGTCAGATTTTAGAAAATGTTTTGCAAGTTTAAAACTTGGACTTCGACCTAAAATCGTCTGTAGAGGCATATTTCACAAAAGGAAATAAACATATCAGGCTCTGTGAGCCTAATTACATATTGAAAAGATGTAATTCGGGCTATAAAAGTCGATATGTTTATTTATTATAAAGGAAAACAACTTAAAAGCCCATTTCGGGTATTATAAACTTCATTGCAAATTTAATTAAAAATAAAATTTGTAATGTGAGCTTAAAAAGCTGACTTGAAAAAAAAACTCAAAGACAAAGGGGAAACATTTCGGGCTTTGTATTATTAGTTCCT
>JAGRRI010042402.1:0-10461 GCA_018584345.1 Thuja plicata
TCTTGTTCATGTGACCGAGCCTTTGATGCTAAATCTCCGAGTTGCTGTCCATAATTGACATAGCAGCTCCCACTTGACCATTACTTTCTAGAATATATAAACTACCAACTCTATCTCCCTTTGCAACCATGAATGATCCCTTGGTTACTTTCAGAGTATCAGGATTGAAGAGAGTAAGGAAGCCTTGAGTGTGGAGTTGATAAATAAAAATTAGATTTCTCTTGAGTTTAGGAACATGATGAACATTCTTTAAGAACCATGTACTGCCACCTTTTAATGGCTATAGAACATCACCTTTTCCAATGATTTTATAAGATTTGTTATCACCCAAAAACACACTTCCAAACTGACATTCGTGAAAGCCTTCGTGCAAGAAGAGGCATGGAAAGGACATCGGAATCAAACACCCATGAATCTGAAGTGGTGTCACTTGTTGATAAAATTAAAATACCATCTTTTTTTATAAGCGGTATTGTCTTCATTGTCCCAAACTTTTTCTTGAGTCTTTTTGTAAGAGTGACAATTCTTCTTTGAGTGACTCGGTTTGCCACAAAACCAACAATCCCATTTCCACCCCTAGAATTTGATCTTGTTGTAGATTTGGATCTCCTTTTGTTGTTGAAATTTCTACCTCTTTCATGGCTCCTTCCTCTATTTTCAGTACTCACAACTGTGAAGGTTTCACCGGATGAAGGCTCATCATTCTTTCTTTCCATATCTTCGCTGAGAAGAGTAGCTGCAACTTCATAAAAAAACCAACTTTTTCTTACTAGATACCGAAGTACTAATTGTTGTCACAACCCCATCCCAACTGTAAATGGTAAGGAGCATAATAAGAGAACAATTTGTTCTCATCATCTTGTGCCATGCCCACTGAATTTGCTTGGCTGATCAAAGTATTAAACTCGTTGAGGTGGTTTGCCATGATTCCACCTTCCTTCATCTTGAGTTTATACAACTTCTTCATGATACAAACCTTGTTTGAAGCCGATGCCATTGTATATGTGGTTGTAAGCTTGTCCCATACTGCCTTTGTTGTTGTTTCAGCTGTGACATTAAAGAGAATATTGTTGGACAACGAAAGAAAAATTATTGCCCTCACCTTCTTGTCTAAAGTCTCCCAATCTTCATCTTTCATCGAAGTTGGCTTCTTTGCACCTTCAACTCCTCCATATCTCTAGAAATTCTTCAATGGTTTCCAATCCGCTTCACCTGAGCTTTGATACCAATTATGAATAATGAAAGAGCGAAAAAGAAATGAAAAACAACATTAAACAGAACAAGAGAGTACACAGGAATTTATAGTGGTTTAACTTTATCCTACATCCACTTTTGAAGCAGGGGAATACTTTATTAATTAGAGTAAAAACCATGTTTACAATGCACAACAGTTTGAATATTAATAGAGCTCCAATTGTCCATTCCTTATCCAACAAGGAAGCTGAAGAGTCATCAATAATTGGAGGGAAAAGACAATAAACTGTTGGGCTTCACACCCCAACAATTTGCACTTCTTTCCATCCCAAAATCTATGAAAAAACTATCCTACGACATTTTCATCAATCATCGTGGAATAGACGTCAAATCCTCCCTAGCTATCATTGTCTATGAAATGCTCACTAAAAGGCGACTCAGTTTTTTTGGATGAAAAAGAGTTGGAATATGGTGGTATTTTGATCAATGTTCTTATTCAATGAAGAGAATAGGAAGCTGAGGGATATTGTATCAAAAAAAGAAAAAAAAGTGTCATTGCATGTTGTTGATCATCTAGTAGGTATGGAAGAAATAGTGGAAGACTTTGAGAAGAACACAATCCAATGTGTGGAGGGTGATCAGGGTGTAATAATAGTTGGAATTTGGGGGCATGGGTGGATCTACAAAGACCACTCTTGCAAAGGAGTTGTACAATAACAAATCTTCTTTGTTTAAGTGGTCTAGTTTTATGTCTAATGTTCGATATGCCTTGACTAAAGGCCTGTTGTATAAGAGGCAGTAAAATATCCCTAAAGACCTGTATATTCAAGATGTAGACTTTTACAATATTGAATAAGGTAAAGCAATGCTTTCAAGATATTTGAGATTTGTCAAGGTGTTGATTGTTCTCAATGATGTGGATCATAAGGACCAGCTTGCTGCTCTTGTGCTTGCAAAAGACAAACTTGAAAGTGGTAGTCTTATCATTGTTACTACCAGGCTTGTTGTAGATTACCACTATCTCTCAAGGTAATTGGAGGAGAAATCAATGGGGAGCTTGACAAAGAATATTGGAACTCTTTGTTGCATAAAATTATTACATTAGTTCCGAATGATATCTAACAGATACTCAAAATAAGTTATGACAACCTTGACCATTAGGAAAAAGAAATGTTTTTTGACGTTGCATGTTTCTTCATTGGAAAAAAGAGTAGTTTGGTAATTGAATTATGAGATGGGTGGAGTGGTCTACGAGGTTTGAAAAGACTTTATAACAAGTGTTTGGTTGAGTATGATGACAACAGTGTTATAAGCATGACCATAGAAGAGACTTAGGAAGGCGCATCACAACAAGCCAATCACCCTATCGCTTTAGACTCCAATCAACAAATTATTAATGTGAATCAAGAAGAGGTAAGGTTCATATTTTTTATTAATTTAACAGGTATGAGTTCAAAATTAGTCCTACCAGGTTTTATTAATTTTATGGTCAAATAGCTTTATATTCACCCAGCATGGCTAGAAGACTTATTTGACGATTAAATAGCTGAAAAAATATTTGATTTAGTGTTGGCTACAAAGCTGTATACGGTGTATAGATTACTTATTATAAAAAGTGTTGTTTATTATCAGTCGGATTAGTATATGCTAATGTCGTTTAGCTGTTTGGATCATTTTTGTTAGAGCAGCAATGCACTTTTTAGCTCTTCATTGTAATCATGAGGCTTTTCTTTGCACAACTTGCATATTTAATATTGCATCCACTTATTTTCCTAATATTTGCACTAATATTTAATCACTAAAATATTGCTGCATTTATTCATTGAGTAAATTATATGTATAAAGTGTACCAAATTCAAACGTTAATGGATAGAAGATATGCTGAAGCAATATTATTTCAATTTAAAATAGTTTCCTTTTTATTTCTTTAGTCTTTCAAGATTTGAGTGGATTTTAGAATCTAAATTTTTTGTGACTTCTCATTTAATTTACTAGTTTTCTCTTCCAAAACCAATAAAAAGATGGGTTGGCTAGCTAACTACTAATCTGTTCAAATAATGTGTTTACGTTGAATGAAAGACCCATATTAGCTTAAACAATAAAATTCATCCCAAAATTCTATTCGGAACACCAACCTCTTTGTATTAGTCTTCTAGAAAGCATGCTATTCTCATCATCCACACTATCATCCTCCCCTTCAATATCGCCTAAGAATAGGAGTATTGCGGCTCCTTGTCCTAAAATAACCCAGTTTCTTAAAAGTAAATTAGAGTCTCTTTCAGAAGCCAGATGCTTAAAGTGAAGTATGGCATATATTCCATTTTGTGAAGACAAAAACCATATATATGTATTGCAGTTTTGTGAACAAGCCCACCGTCCGAATTGTAAAAACTGACCTAACAAAACAGTAATAAAACAGAGTAGCAGCGACAATCGGAAAAACTGAGCATTTCTTAGACATATCTCTCTTTCCTTTCCTTGTGCATAAGTGTCATAACTTTTTAAGTCCTAACTATAGTATTATTCTACTACCTATAGTATTATTCTACTAAAAAGAAGTTGTAAACTTATGAAATTCTTTGATCTTGAGTCCTCTATGTTTATTAAAAATGTTGATGATACTAATTTACCTACTAATTATATTCTTATTATTGAAGAAAACCAAGAACTGAAAGAAATACTATATGCGAAGAAATAACAATGCCATGCATGAGAAAGAAACACAAACTAAGATTATTGGCGAACCACTGCAAGTAGCACTGCAGTTTATTGTTTATTCGAATGAAGAAAAACTAAAGAAAGCTAACTGCTCAGTCATAGTGCATGCATAACAGCTTAGTAAGCAAGATTCGAGAAACTAAATTAAACATGAAGTCTAAGGTGCCGTTCTACGATGTTTTAATCAATCATCGTGGAAAAGACATCAAATCCAACGTAGCTAGAGTTCTCTATGACATGCTTACTAGTATGGCGTTCTTAGTTTTTCTGGACGAACAAGAGTTGGAATATTGTGGTTACTTTCCCGAAGCATTAGTAGCAGCAACAAACAGCGCTTTGTCCCATACAGTTATAATTTCCAAGAGCTATGCACAATCACCCTGGTGTTTGGCAGAGCTATCTTTTCTAATTGAATCTGGTGGCACAGGTATTCCTATTTTCTACAATGTAGATCCTAGTGATCTCAGATGGGTATATCATGGGAAGGGAATGTACGCTGAGGCCTTTACGTAGTACGAGCACAAGGGTAGATACTTGAAACACCTTCAGGAGTGGAAGGAGACACTCCGCGTCGTCTCATTTTACCATGGTAAAATCATAAATAACAAAGAGCAAGTGCCACAAGCTCGGTCTCCCAATTTTAACAAATATGTATTCCTTTTCATTTTGATATCATTTTAACTTTATCATGGCATTACATATTGTCAGTGAACTAATTTTTCGATGTTTTGACTTGTTCAGCGATGAGGATAGGGTGCTGAAGAATATTGTGAATATTGTAGTTAAAAAATAAAAAAAATATCATTGAAGATTGTAAAATATCCGGTAGGTCTAGAAGAAATAGTGAAAGAGTTTGAGAAGAATACAATAGTGAAAGAGTTTGAGAAGAATACAATCCAATCCATGGTGATCGGGGTGTACAAGTTGTAAGAATTTGGGGCATGGGTGGTTATGGCAAGACCACCCTTGCTAAAAAGTTATACAATGACAGATCTTTTTTGCTTGGTTGGTCCAGATTTGTGTCTAGTGTTTGAGATGCTTTGATTAAATGGAGGTTGCATAAGAAGCAGAAAACATACTCAAGATCTTGGTTTGACAATATTGAGGATGGCAAAGAAACTCTTTTGTAGGAGCATGTCCCTTGAATTTTTTATGAAGAGTGAAGAGATTGTATAAGGCTTGTAAGATCTGTTTAAGTATTGACTGTTCTTGATGATGTGGATC
Organism: Thuja plicata; assembly: GCA_018584345.1. NCBI lineage: Eukaryota > Viridiplantae > Streptophyta > Pinopsida > Cupressales > Cupressaceae > Thuja > Thuja plicata. Next base: position 5,137 of record JAGRRI010042402.1, read on the forward strand.
ATGTTCATATGTTAGATGGTCTGTTGCCTGCAGAAGACAGCACCTTAGAACTGGTAGTTTTACCATTATTACCACAAGGGAATATGATGTACTTACATCTTGGGACATCACTTCAATATATAAGATGAAAGAAATTGATCTATTTTATGCCAAGCAATTTTTTTGCTGGTGTGCTTTTATACAGCCTTCTCCCTGGTACGGATGTGAGGAGCCAGTGGAAATTATTTGGAAGGCTTGTCATGGGTTGCTTCTATCTTTCAACGTTATTGGAGCACAACTCTATGGAATTGGAGCACAACTCTATGGAAAGTCTCAAAGGAATATTGGAAGTCTTTTCTGCATAGGATTATGAAGATATTGTTTACTAATATCCGACAGGTACTGAAAATGAAAATAAATAAATTATGACGTTCTTTACTATGAAGAAAAAGTGATGTTTCTTGATGTTAAATGTTTCTTCATTGAAAAAAAGTACACCATTCCAAATGAAGTATGGAATGGAGTGGGGTGGAGTGGTCTACATGCCTGGGACCACATAAGAAATCTAGGAAGGAACATCGTCAAAAGCAATCACCCTACCACTTTTGGTTCCCACAACAAGATATCATTCTATTATTCTTCAGAGTCAGGAGATCAGATTCAATTTTCCCTTAAGTTGAAGTTAGTTAATTCGTTTATTTTTATAACTAACCAATGCAAAGCAAATCTTTTTGTTACATAGTAATGTTTGTCAGTTTTATTAATTTTGCAGTAAAATAGCTATCAAAGAAGTGAAGGTGGTTAATGGTTTAGAAGCCACGGCATAATCTTTACTTACCACGTTTTACCAATTATAGTTGGCGTTGTTAGTTTGTATAAAGGTTTTTTTTAAGATAAATTTAGTTAGAGAAGACTGCACAGTTGTGCAATTATAATCAGAGCCATTTGTTTGGACAAATTGCATTTTTAAAATTGTATGTAAAAATTGTACCAAATTCGAAGGGTAATGGATATAACATATGCTGCAGCAGCACTGTTTCAATTTAAAATTATTTTCCAATGTTTTGACTTGTTCAGCGATGAGAATATGCAGCTGAAGGATATTGTGACTACCGTATTAAAAACAATAAATTTGCCATTAAAGGTTGCAGACCATCCAGTAGGTATGGAAGAACTAGTGGAAGACATTAATAAAATAAGTACAGCCCAATCTGATAAGGGTGTTCAAGGTGTAAAGATTGTTGGAATATGGGGCATGGGTGGGTCTAGCAAGACCACCCTTGCAAAAGAGTTATATAACAGAAGATCTTCTTCATTTGGATGGTCTAGTTTTGTGTATGATGTTCGAGATGCTTCCACCAAAGGCATGTTGTTGTGTGAGTTGCAGAAGAAAAATCTTCCAAGACTTTCGTGTCCAAGATTTAAACTTTCACAATATTGAGCAAGGTAAGGAAACTCTTTCAAGACATTTGAGATCAGTTAAGGTGTTATTGTTCTTGATGATGTAAATCATGTGGCCCAAGTCAATGCTCTATTGCCTGCAAAAGACCATCTTGCAGAAGGTAGTTTCATCATTATTACAACAAGGGATTATGATGTCCTTAAATCTTGTGACATCACTTGTATATATAAAATAAAAGAACTTAAACAATTTTATGCTCAGCAACTTTTGTGCTGGCATGCTTTTAAACAACCTTCTCCTCATGATGGATTTGAAGAGCTTGTTAAAAAGTTATTAGAGGCTTGTTATGGGTTACCTCTAGCTCTCAAGGTAATTGGGGCACAACTCTATGGAGAGTCTTGTAAAGAATATTGGAAGTCTTTGTTGCACAAGATTACAAGGATTTTGCCTATTGACATCTAAAATATACTTAAAATAAGTTATGATGCTCTTGATGATGAAGAAAAAGAGATGTTCCTTGATGCTGCATGTTTTTTCATTGGAGAGAAGTACACTCTGCCAGTTGAAATATGGAATGGATTAGAGCGTAGTGGCCTACACACTTGGAAAAGACTTTTGAATAAATGTTTGGTAGAGTGTGATGATTATAATTATGTAAGAATGCATGATCACATAAGAGACTTGGGAAGGAACATCGCAAATAAACAACCACCATACCGATTTTGGCTCAGGCAACCAGATATCATTCAGAATCAAGAAGTAAGATTAAATTTTTTCTTTATAATTATGAAAAGATGAAGTTAGTTAAATTTTTTTTTTTATAACTAACCAATGCAAAGCAATTTTATTTTGTTACAAACCGGTGTTTGTTCAAAAAGTTTTATTAGTTTTACAGTTAAATCTATATATAAGAAGTGAAGATGTTAAATGGTTAAAAATCACAAGACAATTATTTTGAATTTAATAATTAATTCAGAAATCAAAATACCATTGTCTTCATATTTTTAATATAATTATTAAATTCATTTTAAATGTGTTATCACAGCCTTTTGATGCCTGTATAGACAATTTCCATAATCTTTGCTCGTTTTCCACAATTATTGTTGCCGTTATCATTTTGTATAAAGGTTATTTTATTAACAATTGTTTTAAGCACCTGTGAAATATATTGACATTATTAAAATCATACTGTTCTGATCTCCGGTGTATCTATTATTTATTGTAAGAACATTCGTTTTTTACTATGCTACGTTTTTTCCGCTGTGCAGGCTTTTCATTCTGGAGGATTTTCATTCTTGGGGTTCGCAGCGTCACTTTGTCCCTGCCTGATGTCTGTTATAACAGCTGCGTTTCATAACAAAATACAGGTCTGTTTTTTTCTCATTTTGTTCAGTTGGAGTTACATTCGCTAACGCCGTTCAGCTATTTGGAAGATAACTTTAGTTAGAGCAAGAATGCACAGTTCTGCAATTATAATCAGAGCCATTTGTTTGGACAAATTGCATTTTTAAAATTGTATGTAAAAATTGTATCAAATTCGAAGGGTAATGGATATAACATATGCTGCAGCAGCACTGTTTCAATTTAAAATTATTTTCCCTATTATTTCATTGGCCTGTCAAGGTTCTGAGAAGATTTCAGAATCTCCGTTAAAATTCCTACATGAAATGCAATGTTGAAATACTGTCATTCTTCATTTAATGTACTTTTTTTTTCTCTTCGAAAACCAACAAGAAAATAGTCTGGTTAGCTAGACCTATTTTTACAATCAAACAGTGGACAAAAATACTGATTTATTCAGATAGTATGTGTTTGTACAGCCAAAAAAATTTAATGATCTGCATGTTGGCTGTATTAGCTCTTCTATTTTTAAGTTTTGATTTTATATTTTTACCGTATGCAGAACAGAATTGCCATTCAAGGAATAATAGCAACGCCAGAGCGATTGAATTGGAATAAATATGTGGTTTCTTTTTCTACATCTCTTGTTTCTATACTCTTATATTTTAATTGTTTGTAGAAGTTAATAATATCATATCTTCTATTTTATTTTATTTTCTGAATATTTTATGTTATTTCTTTTTAGGGTAGGGACACGGCCAAAGCAGAAATGGTCAGAGGAAGTGGTGAGGTTGATTCTCGCGTTTGGTGTTCCAACGGAGAACTCAAGGTCAAAACAAATAGAGGAATCTGGCCGCTCTCCCCTTCTTTAGTTGAACTAAAATATTTAGTGGTTAGTGGAGACTCTTTTATTCAATTAATGTGTGGAGTATCAAGAGAATTGGTTTGGCTCCGTTGGTTTGAAATTGGACAGCGAAATCTTCCATCAGGGCTTTCATTGAAAAGGTTGAGTGTTTTAGAACTCTATGAACACATATTGGCAGAGGAATATCACTTAGAAGAGCTTTGGGGGGACTCTGATAGCGAGGCGAGTAGTTCATTTTACCTGTTTTAGATATATATTTCAATCATTTTATAGTTGCTTTATGATTTACACTTCTTTATTCTGAAATTTGTTGCATGTTAAGGTAGAAGATAGTTTCTTTACATATCTTTTTCTGATATTTGTTGCATCTTAAGGCATACGACACTTTCTTTACATATCCTTATTCTGAAATTGTGTTGCATGTTACGAAATAAGATTGTCTAAAATTTTAAAAAAGATAAATTTTTTAAGATCCATAAGTTTAAAAAAACATTATAGTTTTAAGAATTTTCTAGAATTTTTTTTTAAGCGTAGTTATAAATATGAAACTGTGCATTGTAAACGGTAATGTAATGTATTATGTGATTGTATGCTCTAAGTAAAATATATTGAAAATTATATTTTTTAGTTATTTATCTGATTTAATACTCAAACTTGTCCTATTTATTACTGTCATTTTGTTTTATAATTACATTTTGAATCTCATATTACATTCCAGGCTCCTGTGCTGTTAAGGGAATTGATTATTTCACACTGCTCCAAATTTCAAGGTTTTCCAAAATCAATAAGACATCTCAATCATCTGAAAAAGATTGTAATAGTTTCTTCCAACAATATTACGAGTCTGCCAGACGAATTTTGTTTTCTCCGATCGCTGGAACACCTGGTGTTACAACAGGGTCAAATGCAATCACTACCCACCAATTTCGGCAATTTGAACAATCTGCGGTATCTAAACTTCTACTGGTGCACAGAATTGAGGAGGTTGCCAGTTTCTTTCAAAAACCTGACGCGCCTGGAATATTTGAATTTAAGGTTATGTATTCAACTCACATTCACGGCAGAGGACTTGGACATTCTGGAAAACATAACAAAGCTTGAGGTTTTCGACCTTTTTTTTTGTAGAAAAGTGGAAGAGTTGCCTCGTCACATAGGAAATAATGTGTACTTGAGAACGCTCGATTTGAGGTATACCAATTTAAGGGAGCTACCAGATAACATCGGTCAACTCAGCAGGTTGGGAGTGATGTCAATAGATAATGTGTTGTCGACAAGCTTGCCGACCTCTCTTGGAAGTTTGTCTTCTTTGACGGGGCTTTATATTGAAAGATGTCCTAATCTCGAAAGTCTACCTGAGTCTCTTGGAGGTTTGTCTTCCTTGGAGAAACTTTGGATTCAAAGTTGTCCTGTGCTGGAACGTGTACCTGACTCTCTTGGAGATTTGTCTTCCTTGACGGAAATTCTAATTAACAATTGTCCCAAGCTGGAGCATCACGGAGTGAAATGTCTAGCAAAATCAATTAGGCAACTGAGTAATCTTCAAAGTGTGACTATAGAAGGAAGTCCTATCAGCGGCTCATCATTATCTTTTGGATCGAGCAACCTGAAGAAAATAGAAGTAAGTGAAACAGAAGTGTGCAGGATTTCATGTTCTGAAGACTGTTGTCCCCAGTTGGAGAGGCTCCATATTTCGAAGAATTGTTGTTTAGAGGAGATCGAAGCTCTGCCAAGGACTCTC